>CAUYLG010065861.1:0-80961 GCA_963573385.1 Cacajao melanocephalus | reverse complement strand
TATATATAAATATAATGTATTATATATAATATATATGTTAATATATATTATATATAAATATATTTTTATATTTATATAATTATATATAAATATAATATATACATAATGTATATATATATAACTAATATATATTATATAAATATATATTTATATATTATATATAAAGTATATAACTATATATATATTTTAATATAGATATAAAAGAAAAAAAAAGAAAAGAACGCTGGCTTTCTGTTTCCCTGTCAAGCCACTGTTGGAGAGGTTCTCTTTGCTAGTCAGTTCTGGACGCTCTTCTAGAGACATTCCAAATCATTTCTTACCTAGGACTTATTTCTTCAGCCCTTCTAATGATTTCATAAGCTCCTGATTTCCTTCCTGTCTCACATATGCCCCTTTAAAAAATTTTAAACTGCATTAGTCTTTTTGCCACCTACATTTGAGCCCTCACTGGCACATTGGAGTGGCCACATCTCTAAAAGAACTGAAGTCTCCCATTTGGCTCAATTCTCCTCTGACCTCTTGAGGCGCTACTTCCAATAACTTCCTTTAGCCTTTCTGCTATTACCAAATGGTTTCCCAAATGATGGCTAATTTTATTTGTCAATTTGACTAGACCAAGAAATGCTTAGATGGTTGATAAAACATTATTTCTGTGAGGGACCTTATGGATAGATTAGCATATTAAGTGGTGGGCAGAGTAAAGATTACCCTCTGCAATGTGGGTGGGCATAATCCAATCCACTAGGAGCCTGAATAGATTTTTTAAAAGGTGGAGGAAAACTGAATTCTTACCTGCCTCACTGCTTGAGTTGGAACATCAGTCTTCTCCTGCTCTCAGCATTCCTAGTTTTCAGGCCTTCAGAGCTGAATTGAAATCTATGCCTCTGGTTCTCCAGCTCTCAGGCCTTTGCACTACATCACTGGTGGGTCTCCTGCTTGCAGAGGGCAGACTGTGGAGCTTTTCAGCCTCTGTAATCACATGAGCCAACACTTCAACATCCCCCTCTCTCCTCTTTCATCTGTTCTATTGGTTCTGTTGACCTGGAGAACCCTGATTAATACACGCTGCCTCTTGCTACATATGGTGGTCAGATTTATCTGCTTAAAAGTAAATTACTAATCATATTTCTTGTGATTTCTAGTTTTAAAATAGTGCATATAGAGAGTATTTCTTCTTTCTCCTTTTGGAGATCACCCTTACAACAACAAAGATCACCTGGAAAGAAATGAGCTCTCCACCTCTTATGAAACCAAGGGACATCCATAACCGTAAACCACAATATATAGAGAACAGCTGCCAAATGCAATGAAGATCAAATAAGATGAGGAAGCACAGGGAAAAGATGCTCACAGCTGCAGATATAAGGAAAATATTGCTAAACACATTTCTTTAAATACCCGGCACATCCAGAGGGCAAACCCAGCAAGCCCTTATATGGAGCAACGGAAATGGTTGTGTGGTCAATGTCAGGAGCTTTGGTGGCTCAGTTTGGCCTGAAAGAGAAGACAGAGATGAATTTAAAAAATTCATGCAGACGAATCATAAATTCAGAAGACAGTCTTCAGGTAAGGCAAGGTAGACAAAACAGCCCAATATATGTATTTTTTTTGACTGAGAAAGTTGAAGAATGAAATGACATTTACTGGGACATGGAAAACTGGTAGAGATGAAAACCAGCTGGACGAGGTCAAAAGAGGATGAGAGGTGAAGAAGTGCCTCATGAGTTTTGCAGTCTCAAAAAGTAGAGCTGCCAAAACTGACCAGCTGCAGACCTTAGACACGTGAGTGAGCCCAACTAAGTGCAGCAGAAGAACCGGGTAGCTGAGCCTAACCGAGATTGATGACCTTGGGTTTTGTTTTGCTACAAAGGGGAACAGAGCAGTAGGGTAGTGGCTGCAGGAAGATGTGGCTGAGGAGCATAAGCAGGTTAGTGTGCTTATGGGAATTATCTATAGGAGAGATTTTGATAATGTAGGCGTAAGGGGAGACAAATGTGAAAGTAATTTTCTTGTGGAGGTGAGACAAGATGGGATCCATTGCACAGGAGAAAGATTTGGCTTTTGATTGGAACATGTGCAGTTCATCTTTGGCAACAGAAGGAAACACTGTATATGGGAATGAATCTGATAGTTTCCTGTATGTGGTGGAAGGAGTATGTTGGAGTTCTCTTCTCATTGCTTTTATTTTTTCAAAGAAATAGAAAGCATCATTATAAGCCAAGAATAAGGTAATGAAAGAGTTGTGGAAGATTTGGGGAGAAAGAAGAAAAGGCAAAATTATTGTCTAGGAGGGTGGGAGAATGAAAGAGCTAAGGAAAGTTATGATTACTGAGTGCTTCTAAAGTGCTGATGTGAATTTAGGGGTGATAGGCTTAAGGTGAGCCCAGGCAGCATGTGTGTATGTGTGTGTGTGTATGTGTGTGTGTATGTGTGTGTACGCACACTCACACATGCATTTTCTCAACATGTTCACTTGTCTGGGTAAAAAGAGAGTTGTATTTAAACAAGGTGGGGTTTTTCCCCCAGGCCAATATAATAAAGGAAGAAAAAAGCAAGGAATTTAAAGATATGTATATGGGAACATGAAATCTGAGGTGAGTAAGAAGGGAGGAAAGGGTGTGAAGTGGGACTCAAATGGTTGAAACAGCATATAGAAGGTTCTCGTTAAATTGAGTCATTAGTGATGTTGAGATAATAGAATGAATGAGCAGGAACGTTCAAAGAAAGTAAGACTAAAGATGCCTGAAACTGAGTTCAGGAGGGTGGGGTGGGTGCAATTAATATTGATGATAAGTAGATCTACCTGTGATTATAAGAATCAGGAACTATGTTAAATGGAGAATGAAATTATTGAAATAGAAGACACAGAGAATCTTGGAGACCATGGAACTGGGAGGGTCACACATAAGAATATTAAAATCATGACTGGGTGCAGTGGCTCGCACCTGTAATCCCAGCACTTTGGAAGGCCAAGGTGGGTGGATTGCCTGAGGTCAGGAGTTTGAAGCCAGCCTAGCCAACATAATGAAACCCCATCTCTACTAAAAATACAAAACTTAGCTGGTCATGGTGGGGCACATACTCCCAGCTATTCTGGAGGCTGAGACAGAAGAATCACTTGAACCCAGGAGGCAGAGGTTGCAGTGAGCTGAGATTGTGGCACTGCACTCCATCCTGGGCCAGAAAGCGAGGTTCTGTCTGATAAAAAAAAAAAAAAAAAAAAAAAAAGAATATTGAAATCACTCAGAATACCACTGAAGGGAGTTGTAATGGCCTTGAGGGTAAAATCCTTGAGGGATAAAGGGGATTGGCCCAGGTTTCTATAGATAACACAGAAAGGAGAGGTAGTGAGTGATATAATATGATAGTATAATCTTTAAATTCAAGGTTTTTTGGTTTGTTTTGTTTTTGGAAAAGGGGTTTAAATTGTCTAAAAAAAGCGACAATAAATAAGGGGGACAAACATCACACCTTCAGGTTCAATGATATAGAAGAATGTGGGGAAGATTGGCCACCTTTGGAAAGCTTTGTAGGAGATAAACTGTCCTCAGGTGCATCCCAGTTTCATTTAGAGGAGGAAGATGAAGGGATAATTCAGAGATGTTGAGAATATAAGAGATTTTGCTGATAATGGACTATGGGTTCCAGAGGACATTTTCCAGAAAAGAAGATAGGTGAGTGGTTAGATTAAAAAACATATTTTGCCATGAGCCCAAATGATAAGTAATGATATGCAGAGAATCTTAGAATTCTGGTATTGTCTAACATAAACAGGAACATAGGCATGATATGGATTTCCAAGAAAGTCTGTGGTGGTGAGGTTGGAAACGTTTTCTTTGTATGTAAGTGAGTGTATGTTGAGGGGGCGGTGATTGAATTGTTGATCTTTTCTAGATCAAGCAAAGTTCAACAGCTTTATAATTCTGTCATGAAAGTAGTAAACTTTAAAAGACATTTTATTACTAGGTTTTAAAAAACACCCCTATGAAACAATCACCTTCATAAAATCAGAGTGTAAAATGGCTATACAGTAGTTCATAGAAAATAAGATAAAATGAAACAAAACAAAAGTTTATGTACTGGCAGAACTCAGGAAAAGAACACAAATAAAACCCTCACAAAAATGAAGGTTTCCTATTGTAAAAGGCACACAACTAAAGGCTATGCATGGCTGAAAACATAATAAGAGACCTAGAGGAAAGGATTAAGAAAAGTGATTTTAAATAAAATGGACAAGGACAGAGGGTTAAAATGGACGAGAAAAAAAATGATGACAATGAAAGATGCATAAAGAAGATACAACATACATGTAATGGACATTTCTATTTTGTTTTTGGAGTTTTTTTTAACACGATAATAAAATAGATCTTTAAAACAGAAAAATAATTATATATAAATACACACACACACACACATATATGTACGTATTTATATATGAAGGGACAGACATACCCTGGAGACATTGGCCTACAATTATAAACCTTGAGACATATATTGGTTAGGTTTACTAGACTTCAAAGGTAAAAATCCATACTTCAGGCAACCAAGAGAAGTGTCAAGTCACTTAAAAGTTCTCCGTGTTCTCCATGGCAATTCAGATCTGGAGAGCAGTGAAGCAATGCTTACAAAATCTGTAAGAGAAAAATGATACTTTTTTAAAAACACAGCAGAACAGTTGCTTGTGTATAAAGGCAGAAGACTCACACTCTTGAGCATGCAATAACTTAGAGAATGTATTTCCTTAGAAGCCGCTAGAGGATGGACTTCAGAATGAAAGTTGGAAGTATGGAAATAGGACTTATGGTGGGTATGAAATTCCATGTAATGGTGGGACCAAGACTAAAGTAAATTTGAAGATTATAACTGCAGAACAGAACCTTATAAGCTCTCCCGGTGTAGAAATGATTTTATTTTCTTAAAAAAATGGAAAGCTGGAAGGAGAAGAGGGAAAAAAGTGGTAAAAGATGTTGTTAAATATGCTGCCTTTCTAATCTTTCATAGCCAGAGGTGAAAAGATACCATGTCACAGATGTAATATTTAAGCATATAACAATCCACTAAAATAGGGGGTTAAGGAACAGGAAGGGAATGTGGGCGGAAGGAAAAATATATTGCCACAGGTCACGTGATAGGGAGTTGCCAGGCACAGATAAACAATAGAGGAATAAGTATTGAAAGTAATAATAGTTATAAACACAACCACTAGAATAATGTTACGGAAAGCAGCAAAGGAGAAAGGACTTGCAGAGTGCCTGTGTAAACTGGTTGTGAGTAACATAGAAACTGGGAACAACAACCCGCAGCAAACTGCGGGAGGCCTCTGGGGAGGCAAACTTCTCCCTGCCTCATGTTCCTACGCAGGGTGATCCAGGCTCTGTTACCATAAACATTGTGCTCAAGGACGTAAAACCCCTTCAAAGCACTATGATATAGCCAGACATGTGACTCCTTATAAGGCCCACATTCCACCAGCTGCACATAGATAATAGGCTAAGGATTACCACAAGTTCTTGTTTTGTGAAACTCCCAAATGCCACTGTAATCAGTCTTAAGAATGACACACCACTTCCTGCTCACTGATTCAGTTCCAGCTCACTGATTCACTCCACCATCATGTCACCCTCTCCCCACCATCACTCCGCCCCTACATTCTAGATAAAAGTGATTGTAACCGATAAATAATGTGAGAGATCAGAGTTCAGGGTCTTCACTGCCTTCAGTAATGTGATGGCCCCCTGGTCCCACTTTCACTCTTAATCTGTCTTTTTCTCAATGCTTTGTTGCCACCAAACTTGGGGTACCCATGGGTGATGTAGGGCTGGTTCCCTACATTCTGGTGCCCAACATGTAGGGCTCCTACAGAAAAATAACAACCGATAAACCAACTCTTTGAAAATATCAGCAGAAAAACGTCTACTTAATTAAAGAAAGAAAAGGAAATCAAACTTTAGAATGACTGAAATAAGAAGCTTAAGTGATAAAAGCAAAGAATAATATTAAATATGGTTGTTTGGGGATGGGAAATGCTTCTCTCATTCTTAATGTTTTCTTCCATGTGGAAGCAGCTCGGTCAGTTTTACCACTTCTGGCCTCTCTCTTCCTCTTTAGGCACTTTGCCCTAGGGAAGACGAAGTGATTTATCTATTTGGTAAACAGGAAAAGTAAAGTTATCTTGCTCAACTCAGCTCTTTCTGTTTCACCTTGAAAGTGAGTTGCCCTTAGGGTAAATAAGTTCTGAGCAGTTGCTTGAGGCGGTGAGTCTTATGTCTGCATAGGGCTTAAAACCTATCCCCTGCTGGGATAGGTTCTGAGAGGGTATCTCTCTGAAATTCTGGAGTTCAGAATTAGAGGGCTCCCCTGTCTATGAATAGAATTCATGTATTCCAACCTAGTCTTTATTAATAATAAACATTATATTTTGGCCCAATATTCTTGTTCTTGTCTCTCAACTTATTTTGTACACAGATGTGGAAAGACATTATGTCTTGGACCCAATCATAAGACCCTAACAGTGATGAGTTGGGGTTTTTGAGGGGCCCAATTCAATGTCTTAGAGTCTGGCACATTGTAGGCACTTCATCAATTGTGGTTAAATAACTAAGTGGCAGTTTAGAATTTCAGAGGAAAATGGCAGCTAGTCGGTCTCTGATGTAGCTTGAAGGTGAAAGGATGGGAATTGCAGGAACTGTAGAGTAGCCATCTTCCGTCTTGCACACAGAGTAAATAGACAGATTTTTTTTCCAGAAAAAAAAGAATGAGCCAGATGATGCAGAGTTCAATGGAGATGAAAGTTATTGGGGACGCAGGGAGACAGAGTTGTGGTCACCTTATTTCCTGTGGGCTTTCCAATTTCTGGTTTCAGACCCTCAGGGGACTCTTCTGGGCTCTACTCCCTTGGGTTCTGTGAGATGTCCTTGTATACTCCTAATAAGCCCTTTCCCCTCCCACCTTTAAATTTTTCCTGCTTACGCTAATTTAAAGTAGATTGTTTCACATGCAGTCAAAAGACTCTTAACTAAGACCTGAGATGCTGAAGTCCAGAGCAGCTGGAGAATGCTTTCTAAGTTTACACATTTTTGAGAATTTCGAATCTGGGCAAACAGCCAGAATGCTCTGTAGGTAGAGCAAGGGCACTTTCATGGCAAGGAAATAACCACTGGGTTTTCCTCAGCTGACTGTAGTTGGTGAGTCTGAAGCCAAACTCTCACAGGACCATCAAACTTGGAGAGAAGCCATAGAAGGCAGGAATACTTTTTAAGATGCAAAGGCTAATATAAAGCAGTTAAAATCCCCAACTTCCCACCTCATGAATCATCAGCAAAGTGTGGAGCTCCTGAATGCTAACCAGTTGGATACTACATCAATTCTACTCTGTAATTCTCTAAATTCTACCAGTATCACAGATGGAGTCCAAAAACAAAATAACAGTCTGCTCCATTCTGATTCAAGTTCTCATTTGCTTGTGCCTTGCTTTCCCAAGAGCCCAGTGACTGATTGCAGACCCTTGATTTCTGTGAGCTTAGACTAATAGGTATGGCAGGCATACATTCTGGGCTGGAGGTAACCAGAAAGCCAGCAACCAGATGGGAAGAACATTCATTGCACAAGCTGAGAGTGAAATGAGCTTCTACATCAGGTGGGTAAATAATTCCAGTCAATAAATCAATCCAAACTTTTGTTGAATAAAGTGAGGTTGTCACCCCAGCACCGATACCAATGTCTGGCACCCAGCAGACGTGCAACAAATATTTGTTGAACATTAAATGAAGTCTGTTGAATCTTTCTTATTTGTTCTCCTAGTTTATGTTTCTCTCTGTTACCACAATAATGTCTTCATTTACTTAAGCATTTACATGAAGGATGCCTATTTTTCCAACTTGGGAAGTTGCAAGGATGAGGGACAGTGTCTATTCCATTCCTGTTGCAGTAACACAATACTGGAGACTGGATAGTGTATGAACAATAGAAACTCATTTCTCTCAGTTCTGGTGGCTGGGAAATCCAAGGTCAAGGTGCTTGGAGAAAAACTGGTTTCTGCTCCCAAGATAACTCTTGTGGCTGTGTCCTCTGAAGAGGATTAACATCATGTCTTTCCATGGCAGAAGAGCTGGAGGCCAAAAGGCTTTAGCTAGTTGTCTCCAGCCTTTTCATAAGGTTACTAACCATGAGTGTGAAGTGCTCATGGCCTATTCATTTCTTAAAGGCCTCACCTCTTAATACTATTATATTGGGAATTAAGTTTCAACATAAATTTCTGAGGGGACATAAGCCCTCAAACCATAGCAAACCACATTTACATTTTCTCATTTTTTCCCAAGTGCCTAGCACAGCCTTTGCATATTGCCTGATCTTGATAAATATTTGCTGGATGAATAAATGCTGTCTTGATTTACAAAGTGTATGCTTGGCAACTACTGGGCTCAGAAGGCTGAGTGTTTAATTTGGATGGAGGTCCATGTCCCTGCCTATGGCCATTTGACAGATCTCTTGGCAAGAACGTGAGTTTTCTGTCTTTTCTCCTGCCTAGCTGCTAAGGGATTGGCACCTTAGCACTTGGCCTGTTCCTTCTCTTCTGCTTGGAATGAAAGGGTTGATCTTTATCAAATCAGGATCTGCCAAAAGTAAAAGTAGCAATCCTAGCTGTCTGTCACATCAGCAAGAAGAGATTTATTATGTAGGACCAAAGGGATATGTGTTACAGCAGGAACACTGCACAAGTTGTCTGCAGGCGATACCATCTTGGGTGCTGTCTCAGTTCTGTGGACCTTCTCTTTTGCTGTCACTTTTGTATGACCAACTGGATCTGCCTTTAAGAATCTGCAGTAAAACTGGAGAAGAGAATGAAAGGTTGGGATTCTGCTGCTCAAGCAACCTGCAGCACCCAGAGCTAGTAATGGGCCCCGTTTCTTTGGAGGCTCAGGAGAAAAATGTTGGCTATGGTAGGATACGGTTTCCTGTATCCTACCTTTTTTGTTGCTTTTATTCTTTATACCTGATCAAGAGGGGACCTCTTAGCATAATAAGACATTGCATTTATGCTTTATAGGGTGGTCAGCATCAGCAAGAGAGAGACTTTGTGTCTCGTTGGGGCTTCCCTCTGCATCTTTGTGGACGTGATGATACAGATTGGAGGGAGACAGCTGAGATGGACCTTTCTGTCCTGAACAGAAAGGAGTACATCAGACTACTTTTAACTAAGAGTGAAATGGGCATCATTGGGGAAAATAGTGGAAAAACTAGGAGGGAGATTAAGGGACTATGGATTTTTGGAGATCATGAAGGCAAGAATTGGCATTGATTCAAAGGTGACTTTCACTCACCAGAACTTCATTTGCAAGTAGCAAAAACTTAGTTTCAAAAAGCTTAGGAAAGAAAAAATAAGAGGGATGAGGGATTTATTGACGCAGATTACTGAGAAGCCCCAGAGGTAAAGGAAGCATGTAGGCATGGCTAGATCCAGGGGCTTAGGAAATATGACCAGGAATTCGTCTTTATCTCTTGACTCTGCTTTCTTCTACAAAGGCTTCATTTTCAGGAAGGTTTTGTTCCTTCCTTGAGAGGACAACAAGGCTGCTGGCAGCTTGAGGCTGACATCATAGAGTTGCCAGATTTAGCAAAAAAAAACTACAGAAGGCTCTGTTAAGTTGAATTTCAGATAAACAACTAATACCTTTTTTGGAAGTATGTCCCAAGTAGTATTTGTACTAAGTCCTAAATATCACATGGGATTTTTATTTAATATGCTAAAAGTGTACTAGGCATTCTGTATTTTATCTGGCAACACTGTGACATCATCCTCACAGCTAATGATTTCAGAGGAAACATCATGGTTCCCTCTCTCACAGAGTCTGTCCTTAAAACAGTTCTGATAAGTCAGCATAGGTCATGTACTCATCCCTGTGGTTGGCGATGTAGGTCCATGAGAGACCCCAGTGGAAGAGGCAGTTCAGGCAGTTAGTAAATCTTTGTAAAACAGTGCTTTGTGCCAGGTCCCCTTCTAGGTGCTGGAGATTCAGCTGTGAACAAGACAGAGAGGTGCACGGCTATAAGAAGCTTTCTTTCTAGTTGGGGGAGGGATGGGCAGGCAATGAGTATATACACTTATAAATAAATAGGATAATGTCCCGTACTGAGAAGTACTATAGAGAAGATAGAGTAGGGTACTGTAGAAAATGTCTGTGGCTATGTGTGGGTTAAATTGTTCCCCACATCCCCCAAAAAGGATGTGTTGAAATTCTAATGCCTGGTGCATATGAATGTGAATTTACTTGTAAATAAGGTCTTTGCAGATGTAATGAAGTTAAGATAAGGCCATATAGTGTGAGGGTGTTCCCTAATTTAATGAATGGTGTTCTTGTAAGGGAAATCTGACACACACACACAGAGGACAATGCCACTGGAAGAAACGTGGAGGAGGCCATGTGATGATGAAAGCAGAGATGGAAGTCATGTAGCCGCAAGTCAAGGAATGCCACAAATGGCTGGAAGCCGCCAGAACTTAGGAGAGGAGCATGGGCCAGATTCTCTCCTAGTGCCTTCAGAGAGATACGGCTCTGCTGACACCTCGAGTTTGGATTTTTGGCCTCCAGAACTGTGAGAGAATAAACTTACGTTGTTTTAAGTCACCAAATTTGCAGTCATTTGTTTCAGCAGCCCTAGGAAACTAGTATAGGCACAGAAGTGTGGGCTGGGTGGTCAGGGAAGACCTCTCTGAGTAAGTAACATTTGGTTTGAGACCTATAGGATGAGGAGGGTGCAGCTGTGGGAACATCTAGTGAGAAAAAATACTTAGAAGGAAGAGTAAATGCAGAGCCCTGGGAGTGGACATTGTGGCACTGGGGCCAGTGTGGCAGGAATGTAGAAGATAAATGGCAGAGAAGGGAGTGCCCACAGCAGGGCAATCCGACCTTTAGGAGAAGCTCCTGTGAAGCAAAAGCTGGTTTGCATTCTAGCTCTGCTATTTCCTCATTGTGTGATATTGTTTCTTAACTTCTTGGAATATAGATTTGAGTTTCTTCAAATATAAAATGTCACCATGGAAATTCTTCTGAATCTATCAAGTGCTAGCTCTTAGGCCATTCTGGTTTGTTATTTCTGTGACCTTAGAGCTCCTGTGAAGTTTGAAATTTCCCATCTTAAACCCACTTGGATTTTTACTGCCTTTTTTCATCATTTGCAATCTGTAGCCATACCTTCTAAAACACTTTGATATTTAGAAAGTCCATGTTCTCTTGGCTTCTAATAATGTCCTTGTCCATTCCTAGTTCTGCTTTTACTGCCCCCTTTCGGGTGCTTGATGGCTCATGGCTGTGAGCCTGGCTCCATTAATGTGACTGCAGTAGTAATTTAGGTGTTAGTCTTGGCACTGAGACATCCATAGTTCTCTCGGGACTAAATAGCTTGCAATTGCACAAAAACTAGGGTTAGGGGATTCAATATGAGGTGTGAAATGTCACTGACTTGAACACAAAGTCGATCCCCTGACCTTGTCCTCATAAGCAATACAATGCAGCCAACTGGCCCGGATTCATGAAACAAACCCTTCTCTCCTATTGAATGAGAATGGTTGTTTCTTAAGCTAGTGGTTCTCAAACTTGTACAAGCATCAGAATCACTTGGAAGGCTTGCTGTAGCACACATTGCTGTTGTTCACCCTCAGATATCTGATTCAGTAGGTCTTGGATGGGGCCTGAGAATATACATCTCTAACAAGTCCCAAGTGATGCTGATGTTGCTGGTCTGGGGACCACACTTAGAGAACCATTGTCCCAAACTGTCAGGGTCACCACCTGTGGGATTTGTCCTGCAGAACCTGACTTAATGATGGATGAAAAAACTGCACTGACATACAGATATTATGCTTTGCCAGTTCAGCTGAGGGTCTGTGGCCACTTATAGACTCCCTGGAGAGTGCTGTATACACTCTTGGCACA
The DNA here is from genome assembly GCA_963573385.1 of Cacajao melanocephalus. Taxonomy (NCBI): domain Eukaryota; kingdom Metazoa; phylum Chordata; class Mammalia; order Primates; family Pitheciidae; genus Cacajao; species Cacajao melanocephalus. The sequence goes on along the minus strand of CAUYLG010065861.1, from coordinate 69,028 downwards.
TACCAACCAGTGAGACTTGCATTTATTTAGTAAAATTTAACTGACAAAGGCTTGAGTCAAAACTACTACAGTGAAAGATTAAAGGGCATGTTCTGATACCCAAAGCAAACACCATTAGTGGGTAATATCCCTGGTAAACCTCCCTCTGAGAGGGCCATCCAGCTCAAAGGTTAGTATTAAGACCACGTGAGTAAACAAGTTATTCAGATAAACTTCTGACTATTTGCTTTTCTTATTAACTAAATGTAAAGGGGATTTAGGCTGCCTTCAGTTGAAACTTCTACTGAAATTATGAAAAAACCCTTAGGCCTTCCAAAAGGGTTTGAGACTATATTCTATAACTTTCTCCACTATTTTTCCCTTAATATTTTTGCCACCACCCTGAGTGAATTCCTATACCAAACTATCACAGAAAGAAGATGAATATCAGGAAACCACCATACCAGTGGGAGGTTGGAAGTAGGTTAGGAGTAAAAGCCCCCTGGAAGATGCTTCCTTCTTTGTCAGGAAGCAAGACCTGATTGTGAAATTTATTTACCTAAGCCCTCAAGAAGCTTATAATTTAGAAGACAGAATAAAGAGAAGAATTAAGAAAGACTCCATGGACAAGACATGTTTGGACCAGAGATGTAGGTGAGAAACAATGGAGAAAGATATTTCCAGTGCTGGGATCAGTGTGGGTGAAGATGTATAGGCAAAGAAGCCTGGAGACCATTGGCAGGTCCTTTGTTTTAGCCAGAACAGCAGGTTTCACAAGTTTTTGACCACAAGCCACAATAAGACAAACATTTGACATTGTATACTCAGCACAATACACATTTTCTACTGTAGTTGTGTGTGTATGTATTTAGATTTGTCTCCAGCAACCTTCATGAAACACTTACCACTGAGTATACAGAATGCCCTAAATTTTCTATTATATTCCATATGGTTCTATAGAATCTAGAATATGGTTTTATTTCATATAGTGCATAGTGGGAGTATAGCAGAGTGGTTAGGAGTGCAGCTTCTGATACAAAGCTGTCTGGGTTCAAGCCAGAATTAATCATCTTGGGCAACTCAAACCTCCCTGGGTCCCAGTGTCCTTATCTGTAAAATAGGGATGGCAAGAGTGCTTATTTTACTAGAGACGGTGTGAGAAGCATGTGAGTCTATGTAAAAAGTATTTGGAATGGAGCCTGCTATATAGAAAGCCATATACATATTTGTTCTTTTGCTATACACTTCATTTTAAAATGCTGTCATCCCATACTTCATTGATTTCAGGACCTTCTCAATAAGCTGCAGCTTGAAGGACTAGAGCTGAGGTTGAGGTAGGTGGGAGTAAAGCAGATGAGTGGTGGAGAGGGGTATGTGATGTTTGGGATTCACAATAGAGAAGTTCTTGAATGCTGAAATGAGGACTCTGGACTTTGATCACTGGGAAACTGGGGGCCATGAAAGGTTTTGTTTGGGCACAGTGGTGTGATCAAAGCTGCACTGGGGATCCTTAATCTGGCTGTCATGTGAAAGCTGTACAGAAGTGAAGACACTGTGGTTAGCAGAGTTGAGACGGACTGTGGTACAAGTGACAGGTGAAGTGGACCCACCCGAGGGGAAAGCAGTGGGAATGAAGAGAGGAAAGGAACATGTAGGAGCACTAGAGGCCACCCTGAGAGATTCCACCACCAAAGAAAAATGATTTCATGGGCTGGCAAGTGAGCTGAGCTCTGTGGTTTCCCTCTCCACTTGAGGACAGCATTTGAAGAACTGCATCTCCCTGTTACCCCAACTGAGAGAAACTTGAGTGGGATATTACCTTTCCCTGAAGATGCAAATGGAATGGGAAGTCCAACACTGAAACACGTTCTTTGTAGCCCTTTCAGAAGCCTAATCTGGGTCCACTCCTCAGTAGGTCCTTGGAGCTGGCAGCAGTTATGCCAATGGGTTAACAGATGAGCTATTCAAATGAGAGAACATTCTCCAGGAAAGCACCTGGAGTCTCTCTGGATGCTGCAGAATAATCCTCAGAGGATAAAGCAGCAACTGTGACCAAATCTTCACAAAAGATCTGCAGCCTGAATTCAAGTTGCTAATGAGATCCTCGTTTATGATGTGAGATTCTTTCAGAGGCTTAGTGGGGGTTAAGGAACCTGAGTGAGTGGGGAGGAGAAATCGGCTCCTAAGAAAGTGGGTAATTAATCTTCTCCAAGGCTTAATTACGTCCTGACAACTTAAATGTTGCTTTGAGTTCAAGTTGGTCTTTTTAGGAGCCTGTGCTATGGCAGGGTGGAGTAAACCCTGTTGTAGGCAGAACAGATGAAATGCATTTGCCCAAGTCAGCTGTGCTCTGTGTATTCTGCAGTGGTTTTCTCAGATGCCTCTGGAACATTTATGGCTATAGCATGGTCTAGAGGGTGTGGTGCTGGCCTCTCAGAGCATCCTGTCCTGTGGCACTCTATCCAATGAAAGCAACCCCCATGTCTCCTCCTTGAGGTTTTATTTATTTTTTTTTTTTAGATAGAGTCTCATTCCATCACCAGGCGCCAGGCTGGAGTGCAGTGGTGCGACCTCGGCTCACTGCAATCTCCACCTCTGGGGTTCAAGCGATTCTCCTGCCTCAGCCTCCTGAGTAGCTGGGATTATAGGCACCTGCTTCTCAGGAGGCTGAGGCCCTGAAGATCTTACCCCTTTCCATACTTTCCTATTAGCTTCCTTCCTATACCAAGCCTGGTTAATTTTTGTATTTTTACTAGAGACAAGGTTTCATCATGTTGGTCAGGCTGGTCTCGAACTCCTGACCTCATGATTCACCTGCCTCAGCCTCCCAGTGTACTGGGATTACAGGCATGAGCCACCACGCCCAGACCCTTGAGGGTTTCTTATTCAGTCTCTCGTTGACACAGGCTTGTTTTTCAGTCTGGATAGCCATGAAAAGAGCAAAGATTGAATGCTTATTATAAATCTGGTTCTGTTCTAATTTGTTTACTGTATTACTTCATTTATGGTAATCTTGTCTACTATATTGTCCCATTCCATTTGAAGGAGAAGGAAACTGAGGCACATGTGATTTATGGAATTTTTCTGAGGTCCCAGAGCACTCACTTGGTGGATCTGGGATTCAGACCCAGTTCATCTGACCCTAGAAGCCACAATTTCACCTCTCCAGAGCTTTCTTAGTCAGGATGTAGGAACTCATTTTACTCTCTTTTCCACGTGAATTTTGACATCTCACTCTTCCTGTTCAGGTCTCCTCTGGCTTCCAAGGTCCTCTCCTAGTTCTTCACTTTAGCACATAGGTAAAAAGCTGTCTGGAGGTGACAGCCTCACCCCAGCACATAATTCCCAAATCCAATGGAGCCTCACTTTCCTCTTTTGAGAATCAGGACGCAGAAAATATCTTCCAACTTGGCTGCGTCACAGGAGGTTGGAGGCAAATCCTTCCATGATCCTAGGGAACTAAGGTTGGGCAAGATTAGAATGTTTTCATGGATAATATTTTAGAATTAAATGGACAGGTGGAATTTCTATGGGTGTAATCTAGACAACAGACGTAGAGTGCTCCAAGTTACTTCTAAGAAGCCCCTCCAAACCTAGAAAATTATATCCATTCTTTCATTCATTGATTCACACATTTATTTAGCATTTACCGTGCACTGGAACACACTGTAGTAGGCACTATGGAATAATCGATGAATGAAATATCATTCCTGCCTTATGGTGCTTACAGTCTAAAGGGGAGACAGACACTGTAAAAAAAGAATATATGCAAAATCTGAAATTGTCAAATGCAGTGAAGCATCACTTCCCATTATGAATAATGGTGCCTCATTTTTGTGGCCTCATTAAGAAAGGAAGGGGTTTATATTGGCGTATTTTCCATTACATTCGCTAATGTTTTTGTCATTCATTTGGATGAAAATATTTCCAAAATGTTTACTTGGTGTATAAGAGGATGAGGTTCCAGAAGAAGCCCCATCCATTCATGATCCCAGACTCAAGCCACGTGTAGTTGGTTACCCAGTGATTAAAGGTGAAATGAGGTCCTTCCAAGGGGCCCAACTCTCTGGGCCCTCTGGGACACAATGTGAGCGATAGACAAATGCTGAGAAAGTAAAGATGGACAGTCAAAATAAAAAGTATTTTGTACCTCTGTGTGCCAACATCTCTTCTGGGCACTTTGATGTTTACCATACGTCTCAGGTTTTCTCTCTTTTTTTTTTTTTTTTTGAGACAGAATCTCACTTTGTCGCCAGGCCCCAGGCTGGAGTGCAGTGGCACAATCTCGGCGCACTGCAACCTCCACCTCCCAGATTGGAGCAATTCTCCTGCCTCAGCCTCCCGAGTAGCTGGCATTATACACATGCGCCACCATGTCCAGCAAATTTTTGTAGTTTTAGTAAAGACAGATTTCACCATGCTGGCCAGGCTGGTCTCAACTTCCCGACCTCAGGTGATCCACTGGCCTCGGCCTCTCGAAGCGCTGGGATTACAGGCGTAAGCCACCACCCCCAGCCTATTCCATTTCTTTACATACCATTCCTTCTCTTCCCATTCCATCCCCAGTCCTATTCATCTATTCCATCCCATGCCATGCCTTCTCATCCCACTCTAACCCAATCCTTTTTGTTACATTCCATTCCATTGCATCCTATCTCTTCCTGTCTTAGCCCTTTCCATTCTTTCCCATTGGCTTTATTCCTATACCATCCTGTTCCTCTTCTTTCTATCCTTTTCCATGCTGTTCATTCAATTCCGTCTATTCCATTTCAAACAATATGACTGTATTAGGACATGTCATGATGAATGAAAAGGCTGTAGGACAGAGAATCAGAAAATTAGCATCTTGCCCACGTGGTACCCTCTGGTACCATTTAACTGTGTAAACCTTGAGCAATTCACCTCCCCTTTCCATGTTCCTAAGTTCTGCATCTGAAAAGTGAGATATTTTTGGTTAGATCTGTGTTTTCAAGCCTGACTGCATGTTAAAATCATGTGAAGAACTTTAAGAAACACAGCCTGTCCTCCCTGCCTCCCCAACTATATTTGGAATTAGACTGAGGTGAGTTCTGAGCACTAAAGTTTTCAAAAAACCTTTCACAATGAATCTAATCTAGAGCCAAGTTTGAGAATTACTAAGCTACATGATCACTGTTTCATTACCTATCAATTGATAGGTAATTACCTATATTTATTGTGTACTAACTACATAATTGGTATTTTGCTAGGATTTGGGAGGATTCAAAACTGAATCTACAAAGATCTTGCCCTCAAAACTGGACAAGGATATAAAAGAATGAAATATGTGGAAAGTCACAAATTCTGAATGTGTCTCAGGTGAAATATATAACTACGAGTCTATAAAATAAAAATTTTAGGTCTATGTTTCTGTTCTGCAAACCATATATATTCCTTTCAGGAAACCATTTATATTTCTGGTCCTCACTTCCCTCATTGTCAAGGTAGAAATGATACTTGTTCTTCCAAAGGGATCTTGAGTTAGCCAGAGTAAGGAGCAGCAGCCCCAATCTTGACTTGGGGGACATGAAATTCAATCCAGGGATGGGTGGTATTGACCTGCCCTGAAAAACTGTGAACAAGTTGCACAAATCATTCAACAAGTCTTGTTTTTATTTATTTATTTATTTATTTATTTATTTTTGAGATAGAGGCTCACTCTGTCACCCAGCTGGAGTGCAGCAGCACAATCTCGACTCACTGCAACCTCTGCCTCCTGGGTTCAAGCAATTCTTCTGCCTCAGCCTCCCAAGTAGCTGGGATTACAGGTGACCGCCACCACACCCAGATAATTTTTGTATTTTTTATTAGAGACGGGGTTTCACCATGTTGGCCAGGCTGGTCTTGAACTCCTGACCTCAGGTGATCCACCCACCTCAGCCTCCCAAAGTGCTAGGATTACAGACATGAGCCACCGTGCCCAGCCGAACAAGTTTCACACATCATTCAACAAGTCTTTGTGTGCCAGTTTCCTCAGATGTTGTCCTAGTCTGAGCACCACACTGGCATCTTGTAGGAGGCAGGGTTTCTGTGGTCTGTTTTGTTTAGACTGAAGACAGGATCATTTATGTTCTGCTGGGCCATTTTGCTACAGCTCAAATGTTAGACATTGCACCCAGCTCACTAGCAAGTTCCGTTGTTTCAGATACAAAACCAGCTTCTTATCATCCTCAGCAACCCATCCACATAGACAAGTTGAAATAAGTACTTTTAACACTTATACTCTTAAAACTGATGTCTGTTTATCAGAGACATAATTCCTCCTCATCTCCAGTCCTTGGTTCTGGGATGAGATAGTCTCATGGGCTAGAGGGTGTCTCTTCAGGAGCAGGTGTGACTGGAGGTTCACGTGACCATAGCGAGTGCTCTCAGACAGTGGTTTCAGTGAGAGAAAAGAACAGAGTCAAGTCAGGTCAAACTCATATTGCAAACGAGCAGAATGTGTACCTCATCAGTGCCACCTGTGACCGCATTCAGCCACCTGTCGTCTTCCTGCATCTTTAATCAGAATGAGAAGAGGACTTGCTTTTTACCTCCCATCCATCCCAAATTTGCCCTCACAGAAATGAGGGCTTGGTTTGTTTTGTTTTCGCTTCTTTTTAAACTTTTAATAAAACTCTTGAAAACTTACATAAAATTGCAAGAAAACAGTACAAAGAATCTTCTATCGTATTCAGTTTCCCCAACTGTTCATATTCTTTATCATTTAATAGCTATAGCTATCTATATGTATTTGTAACCATTAGCTTTGTCTCTTTACCCATTAGCTTTACCATTCTATATCCGTTACTCTTTAAGCATGTATGTATCTGTCTGTGTATTTATTTCTGAATTATTTGAGATGAAGTTACAGGCATGATGTCCCTTTAACCCAAATACTTAAGTATTTCCTTAAAACAAAGACATTATCTTATATAATTAGAGTACAATGACCAAAATCTGAAAGTTAATATGGATTTAATGATACTGACCTAACCTACAGACCTTATTCAAATTTCACGAGTTATCCTAATGATGTACTTCATAGCCAAAGCAATTTCTCGTCTAGAATTCCACCTAGAATCATGTGGCACAGTAAGTTGTTGCTATCTTTTTAGTGTCTTTTAATCTGAAATAGTTATTCACTCTTTATCATTCATGAATTATTATTGAAGAGTGTAGGCCAGTTTATTATAGAGTATGTCTCAATTTGAGTTTGTCTGAAGTTTTCTCATGACCAGATTCATGAGGTTATGATTTTTTTTTTTTCAGCAGGAATACCACAAGAATGATGCTGTGTCCTTCCCATTGTGTCTATTGGGTGTCATGTGATCACTGGTTTGTTCATGAGTGGAGGGAGATTTCTTTCTTAATGGCTCAACTTCATTTTTTTTTCTTCTTAGTACAACAAGCACCAATAGCAGAAAGGCACACAGTTTTGCATTTAGCCATTGCTAGAGATTCCAAGATCACTTTGACTTTCTTAAAACACTACTTGCAGTTCAGAATATAAACAGAAAACGTAGCTTGAAGCTGTTTCATCTTCTGATGTGAGACAGTCACAACCAAACTTTGAAGAGATTTGCCCCTCTTGCTATGGCAGCCCAGTGAAGAGGTGGCAAGAATCAAATGAGATAGTAAATGAGAAAGTGGCTTGTAAAGTGTGATGTGTGACAGACATCCAAGGGGCTCTGATGGTGATGAAGATTCTATTCTTAGATTTCACGGGGAAAAGGGGTTTCAGGGAGTATGATAACTAATTTTGTGTTTCCACTTGATTGCATCATGGGATGTTCGGATGTCTGGTTACATGCCATTTATGAGTGTGTCTGTGAGGATGTTTCCAGAAGAAATTAGCATTCAAATCTTTGGACTGAGTAAAGGGAATGGCTCTCCCCAATGTAGATGGGTATCATCCAATCCACCGAGGGCCTGAATAGAACATAACGGATAATTAGAACATAAAGGAGGATGGGAGAATTCTCTCTCTTTTTCTCTCTACCTGACCACTTGGCTAGAACATTGATCTTCTACCCTTGGTGCTCCTCCTGCTTCTCAGACCTTCGGACTTGGAATCTGCACTGAAATCTGCAAGCTCTCCAGCTCTCAGACCTTAGAACTATACCTAACTCTCTTTCCTTCTCCTCTCTCCCTCTCTTACAGGGCGGTTGTTTATAGAATATCTCTCAATTTGAGTTTGATGTTTTTCAGAGAGAGAGAGAGAATATCTATCTATCTATCTATCTATCTATCTATCTATCTATCTATCTATCCATCTCTCCCTTCTGCTTCTCTGGAGAACACTGAGTAATACAGGTAAGAACTAGGATCCCTCCCTTACTGAGAATTGTTGAGGGCCCTGCACCCCAGGAAAATAATCTGTTTCCTTTACTTCCCCTAGATCCATTGCTCACCTTTTCTTCTGCCTACAATCCTGGAAGTTCTGAATCTTCCAGGAAGAATTCTCCAAGTTTGTCCTTGCTTCATCTCCACCAACCTGAGTCAGCGAGTTTTTCAACCTTGCTATTTGTACCCATGTCCAGGTTGTTGATATATGTACATGCACTGTGTGCTGCTGGCCTCTGAGTGCTGGAGGGCATGAAAATATTAACTTCTGTTCATGCAGAGAATTTGCTATTAACTCCAATGCTTTCTTTTTAAAAAAATTTATTCAGAGAAACCTGACAGGATTTTTACAGCTTTTTCCAGCTTCTCAACCTGATTCAAATATCATAGAGGTTATTTTACCTTTCCTCACCCTATACTTGCAAGATTGTTTTAAGTAGATTTTTCTCTGATTAAAAATAAATCATTCTCATGGTAGAGTATTTGAAAAAATCAGGAAAACATAAAGAAGAAAATAATTCCTCAAATCTTACTCCCTGAAGCGCTTATTCTCATCTTTTTTGGATTTATGATCCCTGTCTTTTTTCCTTTGGTACATTTTTTACAGATTTAAAATATTCAATATTCACAATTTTGTTTGTATCTTTTCTTCTCAATTTATTAACTCTCTTCGCACTTCAAAGTACTGTTTAATTCTCAGCTCATCTTTGAAATAACCTGCTGACCCCAAGCAGAACAGAAGATAAGCACTAGGCTTATCCCACCCCAGATTGAACAGGAACTTGCTTGATTCTATATGTGGGGCAATAGAAGGCAAAACGCTGGAGAGAAGACATCCTAAAGTGATGAAACATGTGTGTTAGATGCAACTTGACTTACTAGTTTTGTGTTGCTGGAAAACATTTTCGAAATATTCTAGATCTCAGTTTCTTCTTTTGTAAAACAGGGATAATTACATATAGCTCTGAAAGTGTGGTGCAGATTAAAAGACTCAATTCTCATTACTTCTTCAGCCTCATAGTACGCACTCAGTTAATGGTGGTTCAATAATTTTCTGTATAAGACATCTGAGTTTTCCTACAATGGACCCATTCCCCTTCTCTATTACAGGGTCCAATATGCTGGAAAAGCACTCCCGCCCACTCAGTCATTGTGTCACAGGTAGAGCTGACATCACCCCTGGCTCCAGGGAAAGGTACCTAATCCCAGCTCAGTCGCCGATAACATGATCTTTCTTTTACCGCAATTGGTTCAGGATGGGCCTGTAACCCAAGGTGAAAATCAATGAGATACAGTTATAGAACTTCTGTATGACTTCTGGAACAGAGAAGCTCTCTTTCCATTTCTCTAGAAGCTGGAATCATGTAAGCATGGAGCTTGTAGGAGCTTCTGCACTCCAGCCCTGCTGCTCCTGCCAGTGTGGCAAGGATGTGGCCGATAATTAAGCAAATGCAATAAAGACTAGAGTTGAGGAACAGAAACTGATCCTGTCAACATTGTCTGACCAACTTGATCTAGCCTTACTTAAAAGTAAATACAAAGCTTTTCCTTTGAACGAACCACAAACAGCTACTTCTTGACCCCTTTTTAAAAGCTGGCTTGAGTTGGGTTCTATTATTTGCAATCAAAAGAGATTTGATCAAGATACTTTTCTGGCTTCTGCTTTTCAAAATTTGAAGGTTTTGTGAACCCTTCCTCAGAGAGGATTAATTTGTGTCAAGAATAGTCCATTCAGGAGCCCACGAGGGCCAAGTGGTTAATATTTACTGGGAGCACTTTCCAGGCTGGGGCCAGATGCAAATCTTCACCAAAATGGAGACAGACACACAGGGTGCTTGATAAAGCACAATGTGAATTAACGCCAGCCACCCTGTACAGCTTGATCTGAAGGCTGAGGTAGCAAAAGTTAATGAAGACCGATATGCAGTTTGACTTGTCTTTTTACTATTTATTCCTAACTAGTATTGGAGGAATCTTTATTTTATTTATCACGTACTCTTTTTCAATTCTAAATCTTTCCCTTTCTCTCTCTTGCTTTAAGGAAAACCAGCTACCATGCACACCTCTTCTGTTTTACTGTTTTTATCATTGTGGTAAGGACATTTAACATGAAATCTAGTCTTTTAACAAATTTTTAAGTGGACAAGATCATATCATTACCTGCAGGCATGATATGCAGCAGATCTCTAGAACATATTTGTCTTGCAAAAGTGAAACTGTATCTGCTGAAAGGCAATCTCCTATTTCTTTTTCTTCTAGACTCTGGCAACCAAAATTTTACTTGATGGTACTATAAATGTAACTATTTTGGATATTTCATGTAAGTGGAATCATGCAATGTTTGCTCTTCTGTGACTGGCTTATTTCACTTAGCATAATGTCTTCCAGGTTCATCCACATTGTTGCATATTGCAGGGTTTCTTCTTTTTCAAGGCTTGCACAATATTCCATTATATGTGTATGTAAATACACACACACACACACACACACACACACACCATTTTCTTTATCCATTTATCCAACAATGGGCATTTAGGTTGTTTCCACATCTTGGCTATGGTGAATAATGCTGCAGTGAATATGAGAGTGCAACTATCTCTTTGAGAACCTGATTTCAATTTTTTTGGATAAATACCTAGAAATGGAATTCCTGGAATATGGTATTCTACTTTTAATTTTTTGAGAAGCCATCATACTGTTTTCCATAGCAGCTGAACCATTTTGCATTCCCACTAACAATATTCAAAAGGTCTCATTCCTTTCTCCATGTCTTTGCCAACACTTGCTACGTTTTACCTTTTGTTTTTTTAAATGGCCATTGTAATAAGTGTAAGTTCATATTTTATATGGTTTTGATTTGTATTTCCTTGATGGTTAATGATGATGAACCTCTTTTCATATACCTGTTGGCCCTCTATATGTCACTGGACAAATGTCTATCGAAGTTCTTTGCTCATTTTTCTTTTTGAGACAAAGTCTTATTCTATTCATCCAGGCTGGAGTGCAATGGCTTGATCTCAGCTCACTGCAACCTCCGCCTCCTAGGTTCAAGCAATTCTCCTCCGTCGGCCTCCCGAATAGCTGGGATTACAGGTGACCACCACCATACCTGGCTAATTTTTTGTATTTTTAGTAAAGACAAGATTCCATCATGTTGGTCAGGCTGGTCTGAATCTCCTGACCACAGGTGTTCCACCCGCCTCAGCCTCCCAAAGTGCTGGGATTACAGGCGTGAGCCACTGTGCCCAGACTTCTTGCTGATTTTCACTTGGGTTATTTGTTTTTGTTGTTAAGTTATAGAAGTTCCTTACATATTTTAGAAATTAACTTCTTAGCAGACATATGGTTTACACTGCAAATATTTCCTTCCATGCCTTAGGTTGCCTTTCACTCTATTGTTTACTTTCCTGTGTAGAAGCTTTTTAGTTTGATGTAGTACCACTTGTTAATTTTTGCTTTTGTTGCCAGTGATTTTGGTATCATATTTGAGAAATTACTGCCAAGACCAATGTCATAAATCTTTTCCCCTATGTTTTCTTCCAGGAGTTTTGAAGTTCAGGTCTATCTTTAAGTCTTTAATTCATTTTAAGTTGATTCTGGTGTATGGAGTAAGAAAAGAGCAGAGTTTTCTCAACAGCATTTGTTGAATTTGTATCTTTTCCTTCCCCATTTTGTATTCTTAGCACATTTGTCAAAGATCAGTTAACTGTATACACATGGGTTTATTCCTGGGCTTTCTATTCTGTTCCATTGTCATCTCTCTCTCTCTCTTCTTTCTTTCTCTCTCTCTTTTAGACAAGGTCTCACTCTGTTGCCCAGGCTGGAGTGCAGTGGTGCAATTATGACTCACAGCAGCCTTCACCTCCTAGGCTCAAGTGATCCTCCTGCCTTGGCTTCCTGAGTAGTTTTAGGAGCATACACCATAACTAAGTGGGGTTTATTGTTGAAATGTATGAATTGTCTAATGTACAAAAATTAATTAATGTGATACAATGATACAGCACATTAATAGAATGAAGAAATCATATGATCATCTTAATGGATGCAGAAAAATCATTTGGCTGAATTCAACACTGCTTCATGATAAAAATTTTCTCAGCAAACTAGGACCAGAAGGATTTTAACTCACCATGTTGAAGGCCATATGTGAAAAGCTGACATCATACTGTTTTCTTTTTTTTTTGTCTACCTCTGTAATAAAATTCCACTTGGCAAGCTGACATCACACTCAATGGCAAAAAGCTGAAAACTTTCCCTGCAGAATAGGGAACAAGGCAAGGATGCCTCCTCTAGTTGTTTCTATTCAACATAGAACTGGAAGTCCTAGCCAGAGCAATTAGGCAAGAAATAGAAATAAAGGCACCTAAATTGGAAAGGGAGAAGTAAAACTTTCTGTTTACAGATGATGTGATCTTATAATTAGAAAGCCCTAAAGACTTCACACACACACACATAAACAAAACAGAACTAATAAAAAAAATTCAGTAAAATTGCAGGACACTGAATCAATATACAAAAATCAACTGTATTTCTATACACTAACAATAAACTATCCAAAAAGGAAATTAAGAAAATAATTCCATTTATGATAGCATCAAAAAGAATAAAATACTTAGGAATAAACTTAATCAAGTAGGTGAAAGATTTATACACTGAAAACAATAGAAGAATGATGAAGGAAATTAAAGAAGATACAAATGAATGGAAAGATATTCTGTGTTAATGGATTTGAAGACTTAATATTATTAAAATGTCCATACTGCCGAAAGCAATCTACAGATTCAATGCAATACTTATAAAAATGCCAATGGCATATTCTACATAAATAGAAAAAACAATTCTAAAGTTCATATGGAGTCACAAAAGACCCCACATAGCCGAAACAACCTTGAGAAAGAAAAGCTAAGTTAGAGGCATTATACTTCCTAATTTCAAACTGTTTCACAAAGCTACAATAATTAAAACTATGTCATTTTAATCTCATCTTCTTATAGTTAGAACAGAAGTGCTTAGAAAAATGAGATATAATTTCACTTCTTATGGTAAAGCCCTGTGATTTCACATATATATGTATATATATATGAAACCGGAATATATATATATATATATATATATACACACACACATATATTTTCAATCAGAACCATGTTTTCAAATCACTCAATCCCTTTTCATTTCAGACTGACTAATTATATAGTAGTTACTGTTCACAGTTAGAGTACTACTTATATATTACTCTTAAGAATTCATTTCAAGTATTCTGAAAAGGCCTTATTTTGCTTCTTAAGATACAATTGACACAGTTGTATCCACTTACATTGGATCATTGATATAATATACTTACATATACAACTAAACAAAATAGAGGGGCTTTAAAATTTATTAAATCTACTTTATATTGTAATTTAGGTATATGTCTATTTGAGGATAAATATTATTAATTATGAGTGTTTTCATTTGTGAATAACATGAAACCTAACCCCGGATCAAACAACACCCACGTCCTCCCCTCCCCATTTAGAAATGTGTTGTTAGGCTGGGCGTGGTGTCTCATGCTGTAATCCCAGCGTTTTGGGAGGCCGAGGTGGGCAGATCACCTGAGTTCGGGAGTTCGAGACCAGCCTGACCAACATGGAGAAAACCTGTCTCTACTAAAAATACAAAATTAGCTGGGCATGATGGCATATGCCTGTAATACCAGCAACTCAGGAAGCTGAGGCAAGAGAATTGCTTGAACCTGGGAGGCAGAGGTTGCAGTGAGCCGAGATCGGCCTGGGCAACAAAGGTGAAACTCCATCTCAAAAAAAAACAAGAAGTATGTTGTTGGTTCAGCTGCTGTGTAATGCAGTCAAAGACTATGCATCTTTTAATTCCACTATCCTTAGCAGATTTGATTTGCCTATTCATATTTGTTACCTAATAAATGCAAAATGGTTGCTGCAGCTCCAGATGCCATGTCTCTGTTCAAGGAGAAAGAACGGGGAAGAAAGAGCTCCAGCAATCTTCCCCTTTAATCAGGAAAGCAAAACCTTTCTGAAAAGTTTTTACCTTTTTCCAAAAAACAGGGTCATATGGCATAGAGAAGAACAATCATGATTCATCACTTGCGGATAGGCATATGGCTACCCAGAATAAAATTGAGTTCTGTTAGAAAAGAGGAATGGTGGAAGGGACTGCTGAGTAAGCAACTAACAGTGCTTCATGTACCCACTTTTGAATAAATAAGGTTCATTTTTACAAGCTAAAAGGCATACATATGTCTATGTGTATTCTTATATATTCCTAAATATCAATATAAAACAAATATTTAGAAATTAATTAACATAGGTAAAGTGTTTAAAATAGTGCCTACTACTGAGTAGGTGCCATAGAAAGATTTGCAATCATTATTTTTATTGTTAGGTATCTATATATTTATATGTGTATTACAGACAGTTTCTAAAAGTACTTCCTTTCCTCTCCACAATAATTACAACATCTCTTCTTTCTAACTCCAGGGGTACAAGCTGGAAAAGGGGAGAAATGAATCATGCCACAGGCTGAGTGTCCATCATTGATTCCCAGAGATGCCCTTTGTGAGGTAGGCACTTCATGTGGACTCTCTACAAGAGCATTTGCGTGGGTCCAAGATAGGTGTCCCTTAGCTATGGCTCATATTCCAGCTTGTAGGCTTTTGCTAAGGACGTCCCCTCACCAGTGACCAGCTCTGGTCCCAGCTCCTGGTTACATCCTTCAGTGTCCGCAAACCCACAGAGGTTCCTCATTCTCCATGGTGGGAGCACAGCTTTTCCTGCTGGTTCCTCCTCTTTGCCCTGGCATTTCTCCAAATTTTCTTCCCTACTCAAATAGGCATGAAGCAGGGGCAGATAAGAAAGTATGATGTACAACCATCCTACAACCAAAGAACAAAGTGCTACATGATAATCACTGCACGTGCCTCCAGTCTCTACTGGGGATGCCTCAGAGTCGTCCTTTCATGTCGTGAAATGAGGAGCAACCCTTCTGCTCCTGTTGTGGAGAGGAAGGCAGTAAACACACCCACATACATGACATTGTCCTGCTGATATCCTGGAATTCCAGCTCTTCCCCATCTGCTTATATAGAATGAAGGTTTAGGGGTTTCAGCCTCCCCTTGATATCCTGAAGGGGTGTGCAGCCTCCTAATACTCTCATTTCCCTTTAGAATGTGGGTGACTAGAGGCCACTTTGCCATTTGCTTTGAGTTTTAGTAGCAATTCTGGGTCAACAGTGAAAGTCCCATTTGATATCCTGCTACTCTTGTTACTTTAACCTAATTAGATATTATATAAGTTGATAAAATGTGCATGTAAGAGGAAATAGAGCAGTGTCTCCATAAAAACGAAGTGAAATTAGTTGGAGAAGCTTGAAAAAGCAGTTATTTTAAAATGCTGTGCCATCAGATGTATGTGAGGTTATACTAAGTGGATGGAAAATAATGGTAAAAATGGGAAGTGATTGTTCGCTCACATTGTTTCACGTGTTCCTTGACATCCTCATCCCATTCTAAAAGTTTTTAAACTAAAATTGAAATGTAAAGGTGGTTCATAAAAGAAGATTGGGATATCCAATTTGCAGAACGGTGTGGGCCCTATGGCAAAAGGCAAACAAATATGCAGTCATATGTTTTAGTTTGAAAGAAAAGCTTTAGGGTATGTATATTTCATTTCTAAAAGATTTCTCTAACCATCTTTTCTACTAGCTGTTTCTAATCATTCTGGATAACAGGGCTTTTATAGCAGCTCATAGTACCAGCTGCCAGCCTCCAGGTGCCCTTGCCGACAATCTCCCAGCCAGGGAACAATGTAGAGCAGGCTCCCATCTTTCTCACCAAGCCCCCTTCCCTCCTCCTCTCCTTCTTCCTTAGACTATCATTATTCCCTAGCAATTATCGAGTTTTCAGCCTCCTTTTGCATCTCAGGATTCCTGCATCTGCTTCTGTTGCTGGGAGGGGGAGATGGAAAACTGCAAAGGCGAAGTGACATAGGGGGAAGACTTGAGAACCATCTGCCTTGGGTCCCTTCTTGACTCTTTTTTATTTTTTTTGAGATGGAATCTCACTCCGTCGCCCAGGCTGGAGTGCAGTGGTGCAATCTTGGCTCACTGCAACTTCCGCCTCCTAGGTTCAAGTGACTCTCCAGCCTCAGCCTTGTGAGTAGCTGGAACTACAGGCATCCTCCACAATGCCCAGCTAATTTTTTGTATTTTTAGTAGAGACAGGGTTTCACCATGTTGGCCAGGCTGGTCTTGAACTCCTGACCTATGGTGATCTGCCTGCCTCGGCCTCCCCAAGTGCTGGGATAACAGGCTTGAGACAAGACGCCTGGCCACCGTCTTGCCTTTTTATCCCAGTTTTTTTCAACAGCCTGGAGTAGTGAAATGACACTAGATATCTATTCCTGTGAGAGTTAATACTGCACCAACAGTCTTCACTCAGGCTGTGTATGAGATCTACTTATAAGGCTAGTTTACCACACTACTGTAATCTTTTAATTGACACGCATGCCTGTCCTGTGTCTCTTTCCTACCACACATAGACCCTTTCTATAAATATTGAATGTACCTTGCTCAGTTATGCTTTTGAAGCCACTAGGTTTTATCTTCTTACCAGAAGGAATAGGGAGACAGAGAATCTGCTACCTATCTACCTACTTACCTAGCCATGTACCTGTATCTGTTTGTCTATCTGTCTATCTAGCAGTGGCACTTGTTGCTAGGACCAGCCGTAACTACGGTGTGAATACTCAGTGGCTCTCCCAATTCCTGGGATGTGCCAGGAATCATATCCCATAAAATGTTGTGCCTGACACATAGTGAATGTGTGTAAATGCATATTGTTTTCACTCTCCATGTGTGAGTGTTGTAATGTCCAGCAGATGATAATTTGATTCAATCTGTAATTGGGGTTTTGCAGTTTTGTCCTTTAGCCAACCTCAACTTCTGATGTCTTCCTGTACTTTAGTCTGTGTCTTTCCAAATGTATTCCCTAACTCCAGGCCTGTTCTAATTTCCGATATCCAAAATTTTCCTTTTTTTCCTGGCCTTGGGTCCTCCTAGAGAGGAATGGACAGCTTGATTCCTCTGCTTTACCCTGAATATGGACACACAAAAAACAACAAACACGACTGCCCTCTCTGCCTCCTTCTTCCATTCTTCTACTCTCTAGCCCAAAAAGAAGCTTTTGAGACAAACTCTGAATTTTCAAAACATCATAAAATAAAAAAGGCAACCCATACATCTGTGGCACATATTAACAATAGCATCCACCTGGGGTGGATATTGGACTATGCTTGGAAGTAGTAGTGGTGGTAATACCAATAGTAGGAAGTTGAAAGCAGCTTCTATCCCATCACTCCGGTTTCTTCTTCAACAGCCCAGAACACCCAACTCTTGGTTCATTGAGGCTGTAAGTATTTTTTGTCTAATTCCCTGCTGGGACCTATTTTGTCTTTTCTTTGTCAGAAGGTTTACAGGCTTCAAAGAGCAGAGATGGTGTGTGTTTTAGGTTTCAGTGGCACCTGCTGCCGGGACCAGCCTTAACGATGGTGTGAGTACTCGGCGCCTCTCCCAAATCCTGGGATGTGGCAGGTGCTGATCTCTACATTATTAAAGAAATAAGGGAGGGTACCCACCTCTATCTGATGCAGCACAAAGGACTTCACAGGACTCACAAGTTCTTGCATGCTCTGGCCCCTGCCTACCTTTCCGTCTTCCTCTCAACACTCTTCATCATGCTCCCTCTACCCGTAGTTCCTTCCTCCAGCAACAAGGACATTTTTGCAGGTCCCAGGACAAGCCTCACTGTCTCTCGCCTTAGGACCTTCCTTTTGCCTAGAATGCTCTCCTTTCTTCTAGCATACCTTCTCATCCCATTCTCAGTCTTCTGAAAACTCCTACTTACTATTCAAGTCTCAATTTAGATGTTGCTTTTCCCAGAAATCTTTCCCTATACCTCAAAGACTTAAATCCCTGCCAAGGAGTCACGATTTTTGCAAAGCACCTTTCACAGCATCCCATGGTATTTAATTATCTTTTCACGTGTTGATCTCTATAATTTCCATGAAATTAGGAACCATGTTAGCCATTATATCGCGATGGCACATGTTAGGAGCCCAAGAAAAATGCATGCATTAATTGACTGTGAAGAAAGAGAGGCTATAACTAAACCTGAACAAGGCTCATGCCAGGCACCTACCCCAATTTAGATCCAACTCAGGAGACTGGTGCCATCCTAGTGCCCAGGAGAAGACTTTTAAAATCCATGCAGAGGACACTTTTCAGCTTCAGTGAGGCTGTGCATGCAAAGAGAGGTTTCTCTTAAGGGACCACTTACCCATCCAAGAAAGGGGTCCGAAGCCAGGGAAGAAGCAAGCGCCATAAGGGTGACCACTGCCTGGATTTAGCACTGTAACGAGGAGAGGGAGAGAAACAGACCTCATCCCTACAAGGGTATTAGGCTTCGAGAGAGCATATTTTAGGGAATTAAGAAATCTAATCAGCTTGGTGCACTAAGAGGGAATCTGCAAACTCCTGGGTGTGGAAGAGAGCCGAAGTATCCTCGGGGAGATCCTAATTAAAGCACAGCCGATTACAATTCCTCTGAAAAAGGAAAATGAAAGGACTGAGAAACATCTGCTGTGGTTTCATGAAGGACTGCTCAAGGATGCAGAGTGTGAGAAAAAGAAATTCTTGACAGCACAGATGAGGCACAGAGCATGTTTGTTCTCCATGGGACACAGCTGGTGGGATGGGTCCTGACAACACAGAGGCGGAGGTTTAGGATTGTTTTAGACTATAGGGCAAAATAGAAGAGGCCAAGGTTTGGTGGACATGAAAGGGAAAGGGGGCACATCCTCCTTGTCCCTGTGCAGATAAGAATGACCCAGTGACCCTGCTGAGCTCTTTCCAGGTTGCCTAGCAACCTGTGAGCTGGGCCTGAGGGCCCCTCATCCCATAGAAGAGGCTACGCACGATCTCCACTTCCCAAGGTCTCCAGGTGCTGGAGATCCCCAAGTGATCGTCCCCGGTAATCCTCAGAGCTCCTCAAAATACCTAGGCTTTGTCTGCTTGGTTCCAGAGTCCAAGATGTATATTTCTTTCTCCAAGGTCACTTTCATGCTCATCCCATATAAAGGCAGAATAGGCCAGGCACTGTGACTTATGCCTGTAATTCCAGCACTTTCAGAGGTCAAGATGGGCAGATCATTTGAGGCCAGAAATTTGAGACCAGTCTGGCCAACATGGCGAAACCCTGTCTCTACTAAAAATGCAAAGATTAGCTGTGCATGGTGGCACGTAGCTGTAGTCTCAGTTACTTGGGGGGCTGAGGCCTGAGAATCACTTGAATCTGGGAGGCAGAGGTTGCAGTGAGCTGAGATCATGCCATTGCACTCCAGCCTGGGGGACAGAGCAAGACTCTCTTTAAAAGACAATTGCACCAGGCCTTATTCCCGAAAAGCTCACAAAGAGAGGAAGTTCAGATCTGACTAGAGTAAGTGCTCACATATCTTACATGTAATCCTGGAATTGCTGAGCTGGAAGAGAGCTCAGAGGTCCTACAGCCCAATCTCCTTCAAATTCAGGAACAGAAAAATGTAAAAGCCCAGGTAAGATTTAAACACAATTTTAGGCAACAGTCATATCAGAAATTGCAAAGGATGTTACAGGAAATACCCACTATTGGTATGCAGAGAACAAACTGCTGACCGTGGCCTGGGGGGAGTCCACAAAGCCTTTGGGAGGCAGCAGGGATTAGGGTAGGTTCTGAAGGCCAAATTTTAAAGGTGAACAGCAGCCAGGAGAAGAAAGAGAAAGGCAGAACAGGACAACTCTGGGGACTGCCTGGAGAAAGAACACCCTTAGACAGTGGTACTCAGAAACATGAATGGAGCTCACTCAATGGTGTACTTATGTCTCCAAATGTTCCAGTAATCTGATTCTGTGTAGCTAAGTACCCCAAGATGTAGTAGCCTAGAATAACTGCCATTTTATGGTATCTCATGCCTTCATTGGTCAGGGATTCAGACAGGGCTCAGCTGGATGATTCTTCTGCTCCATACTACATCAACTTAAGTCACTCATGGCATTCCCCTGGTGGCTGGTCTAGGCGCAGGGTACATGATGGCTTGTTCACATGCCTGGTGCTTTGATGGGGATGGCTGGAAGGCTTGACTTAAGCACTCTCCTTTTACATATAGTCTCAGGGCCTCTCCACACACTGTGTCTTACAGAGCAGTCTGACTTCTTACATAGCTGCTCAGGATTTCCAAACAGGATTTCAAGAGACTCAAGCAGAAGCTGTAAGATTTCTTATGTCCTAGCTCCAGAATTTCCCCAGCGTCATTTCTGTCAAATTCTATTTGTCAAGTAAGTCTCTAAGACCACTACAGATTCAATTAGACCCTCCCTGGCTGGGTGCAGTGGCTCACACCTATAATCCCAGCACTTTGGGAGGCTGAGGCAGGCAGATCACCTGAGGTCAGGAGTTCGAGTCCAGCCTGACTGACATGGAGAAACCCTGTCTTTACTTAAAAAACAAAAAACAAAATTAGCCAGGCCTGCGGGAGGCTGAGGCAGGATAATCACTTGGACTCGAGGGGTGGAGGTTGTGTTGAGCTGAGATCACACCGCTGCACTCCAGCCTGGTCAACAAGAGCAAAACTCTATCTCAAAGAAAAAAAAAAAAGAGAGAAAGAAAAAAATTAGACCCTCCTCTCCCCTCAAGCATCCATTTCCACAACAAATATTTATAAATTTCCTATTCTATGCCAAGCCTTTGCTAGCTACTACTAAGTTTGCAAAACTGAATCATTCATGTTCCTAATCTGGGGAAATTCATGGTCTAATTGTGGAGGCAGTTGTGTATTGATAATATCTGTATGATGTGATAATAACTAATAAAAGTGGGGACTAAATGGTAAAAGAGCATAGAGAAAAGGTAGCTACCTTAGAATTTGACAAACACAGGACTTAGAATAACAAGTCCTGTGGGCTGAATCCAGTCTGCGGCCTGTTTTTATGAATAAAGTTTTATTGGAACACAGCGATGCTTATTTATTTACATATTGTCTGTGCCTGCTTTGGCACTGTAATGGCAGAACTGAGTAGTTGCAACAGAGACTATATTACCTGCAAAGCCTAAAATATTTACTCTCTGGTCTTTGACAGAAAAGGCTTGCTAACTCTGGATCTACCTCAGTAGGTATGGCTGAATTTCAGGAACTGTAAATCCAAATTTGGGGCAATTGTTCAGAATTTGTTAGTGTATTTGGATACTGACATTTCTCCTAGATTTATTTCATTTTCCACCTTGATTTTTTATTTTAAAATATATTTTACTTTCCTTATATTGTGTATGTTTTATAATATTTTTATTATATAAAATTGTATTTATCCAGAACCTTCTATATGCAAACTTTATACTAGACCTTGCTTGTAAAGAATTTACAGTCTAGTAGTGGAAAATTCAAGTATTAATTATTAAACAAGACAAAACACTAGGCAGAAGTGTGAAAAAGGAACAAGGTTAAGATCAACTATAGGCCAGTCTTTGTATATTCATTCAACTTCCACAATAACCTTATGAGCTACATATTTTGAGACCATTTCAGAAATGTGAAAACTAGGCTCAGAGAAATAAACTCACCCAACCCAAGCCTAGTTAATAGGTGGTATAATTGAAATTTAGTTAGAAATTCACCAGTTGGTCTATTTGTTCTATTACTATTTGTTTCATTGCCATAGTTTGTATTTGGTTCTTCCTCAAATCTGCTGGTATTTTTTTTTCACACTGCTATTAAATTACTGACTCTTTCTTCCTTCATCTCTTTGAATATTTTAAACATACTTAAGTTGAAAGCAGCATCCCAGTCTATCCTTGGCTCCAAACATGTCAGAATGCTAAGTAAAATGTAGCATACTGACGGCTAGAAAGACAGATAAATTTCCCTGACACTGAGTTGCCATGTCTACAAAGTAGTGCTGTTAATTTTTGTTATTATTATTCATGGTTCTCAGGGTGAGACTCTAACATTTGCTATGTCTGACAGCATTCATTGACGTTTGTTCATTTTGAAGTTTGTAATATTTTACTACAAGCTCATCTGTAGTGGCAGTTATTTACCTTTGTAAATTTTATAATATATGTCCTGATTTATGGAGACGTCCTACTGAGTAGTTAAGCATTTGCCTGTACGGAGGACTTTTTGAATTTACCTGCCTGGACCAACTTCCTCACACATTTTCTAGTTTGGAGTTCCTAAACAACACGAGCAGTGTTAATTTGGATTGTCTGCTTTCATGCCACAGGATTGGAGCACTAATTATTCAGTGATGACTTCCTCTTTCTCTAGCTCAGGTGATCAACATATTTCCCTGTTCTGTCTCCAAGTACTAGAAGAAAGTAAAGGTAATTTGTTTTTATTTGTTTGAAATTTCTGTGTGTCTATAATTTATATCTTCTTTTGTGCCATCTGTGAATTGAGATTCTTCATATTCTATTTTTCTTGTGACCAATATTAAAGGTATTACTTTCTCTTCTTATAGGAGTTATCCTGGAAGTTTTAAGGTGTATATTTAACTTTAAACAAATCTAACGTTTATTTTCTTGCACAATTAAAGAACTATAGAATGCTTTCTGCTGCTTGCCCTCAACTAGTAAAAATGATGATTATTTTAGTTGTTGTTTAACGTCACAAATAAGGCATGATTTTATTCTTTTCCACACCATAAGATTTTTATTTCATTCATATTTGCTTTTTTTCCTTGCTATCCTTCCTTTAATCTCCTGCCTTTTTGAAGTTTGTTTTTCTTCTTTTTAAAGTACATACTTAGAAGGTTTCTTGGCACTAAACATTATTATCTTTTATTTTCCTTAAAAAATATATTTATTTAACCCTTGTTCTTGAAAGATGGCTTCTTTGAATATATATAATATCATATATATATATAATATATATAACATATAATATATAGAGAATATATTATATGTAGAGAATATATATATATTCTAGATTGACAATTATTTTCTTTTAGTACTTACTACTCCATTATCTTCTTATCCCCATTTTTGGGGATGAGAAGTCAGCTGTCAGTCTCTAAGCCTTTTGACAGTAATATGAATTTTTGTTTTCTGGGATTTATTATATTTCTGTAACTACCAAGTAATACCTTTCAGTGATTTTGAAAATTTTTCAGATAGTGACCTTTTAAAATATGACCTCCTTTTCCCTCGTCTTTCCATTTTCTCCTTTTGGACACCAATTGATTATTGTTAGACCATCTTGCTCTGCACTTTATGACTCCTGACTTTTTTTTCACATCTGTTTTCTGTCTTTCTTGACTACTATCTTGGTAATTAATTAAACCTATCTTCCAGTTCACCAAGATTCTCGTCATTTCTATATAACATGCCACCTAATTTGTTCATAGTTTCTAATTCTCATTTATCCAGTCATTATTTCTAAAATTTCCATTCGATTTTTTTCCTTTTTTTTTCTGACTAATTTCGATAGTTTCTTTTGGGGGGGAAGAGGATATCTTTTTTCATACTTTCAATGCTTATTTTTTAAAATATGTCATCTATCCTAATTTTTTTTTCTTGCCTATGTTACTTCTAACACTGATCATCTTTATGAGTCAGTTCTGCAATCTGGGTTTTGTTGTTATTCTTGTTTTTAATCTTAATCATGGTGACTTGCTTCTATACATTATGTAATTTGTTACTGTGAGTACATATTTCTTGGAATCTTATTCCTCACAGACCTGAGTTAAAGCACATTCCTCAAAAGAGGATTTTACTTACATTTTGCACTACTAAAACACTGGACTACTTTCAACTACATTTTTGGTTTGGAATATTTTTTGGATTATAATCACATGCGAATTCTGGACCCAAATTTATGTGCAGATGGGCTTGTGGGTAGAAATTCTTTGGGAGGCTTTAATCTACTTTATCCAGAAAAAAGCAAACATTCCAACCTTGCTTTCTGAAAAGCAGATTTATGGTTTTATTTTATTTTTCCTAAATCACTTATGACAATCTTGTTTTAACTTATGGGTTCCTCATTCAACTTCCCCTCTTAGCAGGTCCTAGGTTTTCTCTACTATTCTTTTGGGTGCATGGTTTGTTAAATTCCAAGTTGTAGGTCACCAGAAATTGGTAGGCAGTCTTAGAAAAAAAAATGATAGTTTTCCTTCTGAACTATATTTTCCATCCTTTCAACCCTCTGGAGATTTCCTTAGCTTTTATATTTTATTCAGAATTTTAATGAATTCTGTGCCAGAAAGATTTCTTTGGTCATCTGTTTCACCTGGAAATAGAAGTCATGGGTTGTTTTTCTAACCCCTGCATCAGAGACAGAACAGCAAGTCAGGCTACGTGATTTATGGAGAGAGAGCAGTTCCAGGGTTCTGCCTTAAGCAGGCCTGAGGTCTCAGTTCCCGTTCGTAGGTGGGTATCAAAACCCCAGTCCCAGCTCTTAAAGCCCAATTTTTGTTCTAATACAAATTTGGATATTCACATCAATCCACAATCACCTTTGTCTTTAAATTCACTCTTTGTGGCACCTTGGAATTATCTTTTATTGCAATAAAATAGAGCTCCACTTTTATTTTTGTTGTCATGACCTTTAACATTTCTATCTGAGTAGCAGTGAGGCGTTATCATTATGAGGACAGTGTCTCAAGTTGGACCTCCAGGCTCTCCTGGCTCCACAACTCTCTAGCTGTAACATCCTGGACAAGTAATTTAACCTCTGTGTGCCTTGTATCTCTTCATTGATCAGACAGGCATAATAACCATGCCTGCCTCTTAGAGTTTCTGTGAGGATTCAATGAGTCAATCCGCAAAAAGCACTTAGAATAGTCCATGGCATATGATCTGTGTGATCTGAGCCTTAACTGGTATCAAAGGGGTGTATTTAGACCAAGAGACTTTCTGCTTCAGCTTAGGCTTTTCCAGGTGGACCTCGCTTGCTCTGTGTCCAGGTTTCCATTACACCATGAGGTCTACCCACGGATAGGAGACGGGTTAAATCAGGAGTTATGTGAGCTTTGGTGGGGTAAGACAGGATCTGCTTCCTAAATTTGAGACATAAGGTAGAGGCTTGATTGTTGAATGATAAGGCAAAATTCTACTTCATATTATGAGCCAAGTGTGATGCCTAGGGCTAAAAATTTAAGGAAGCACTGTTTCTCAGGGTTGTGCCCATGCGTCCCTGCACTGATATAACCTAGAGAGTCAGTGCCTTCTTAAATTGTGCTTGCTAGGCTCCTCACTGACTTTAGCCTCACCTGGCCCTGATCATCGCCATTGTATAGTGAGAGGATCAGAGAGGTCATAGCTTATTCAAAATTATATTTCTGAAAACCGACAGAGCCGTAACTGAAACCCAGTTCGCCTGACTCCAGAGGACTTGCCCTTAAACATTGGGTGCAACTGCTTCGAGTCTGATTGAGGCAGGTACCATGAAAACAGAATATGAGTATCACATTCACATGGGATTTATTCAAAGCGCTGAGACCAACTGGTGGATAACACATATTCAAGAAACAAGACTTCACCCCATTGAGTGTTCATCTGTTAAGGGCTACATGTCAACCACAGCTGGTAGAAGGCCTTACCTCCCAGGTTCCCTGTCAGTCCCACCCATGGCTTATCCCCTTTTGTTCCATTCCTCTTTGGTGGCATTTGCTGTCCCCCCCACCTCCCCTCCCCCCACCCCCCTCCCCCCACCCCTCCCCCCACCACCCCTCCCCCACCACCCCTCCCCCACCTCTCCTCCCCCCACCTCCCCTCCCCTCCCCCCTACCACCCCTCTCCCCCACCTCCCCTTCCCCACTTGGTGGGACACACCTGCAAGTCCAGGGGAATAAAAGCTGAAGTTAGGTAGTAAAAATTGGTCTCCAAGTTTGTGATAGAATGAATCTATCAGTAGAAATTAATTGACCACAAATTAGATTAGAGGGAGAGCAGAGCCTGAATAGCTCAGTGCTTATGTCCTTATGTCCTTGGTAGAGACTAGAACAGTGCCTCATCTCTATTTAATGTTTGATCGGCAAGTACTCATTTATTAAGCACAATTTGAACCTTTTCCTCTTTTCTAGGAGACAGATGAATTTTTATCTGCACTCAGTATGCTTAAGATTTACGAGAACACAGGCACAACTAGATAAACTTGTCCTGTGAAATTCACCTGAATGTGATAAAGAACTCTGCTACTCAGTGGTAGGGCTCAAAAAACAGTACCACACAATGAAGACCTCAGAAGCAAACATTTTTCTGTGACTTTCTCCTACCCTCCTGCCTCTGACCCCTTATTCTTTCCTGAGTCTACCCATAGAAACTAGAATCTCTCTTCCCCAAGGCGGGACGTAGAAACCAGAACTGCTTTTCCTCAAAGCCAGTCATGAAGGCTAAACATAGTATTATAACTTCCCTCTATCTTTCTGTGTAAAAACTGGCCATGAAGAAATTATCTAACCTATCTTGTTTGATTATAGGTCATAAGACCCTAATTCCAGAGGGCCCTACCCCATACCGAGAAGGAGGAACTGCTGTGCAGAGAGTCTGAGAAGAATCTAGACAGCCAGCCCTCGCTGGATTTCTCCACTTCATCTATTAGCGTTCAATCATATGCCTTTTGTCCAGTCATATTTCTACATGGCTGTCCATCCTTAGTTGAACCTTAGCACAGAATGGAAAGTTTCCCCTGTGACGTTGGGTCTTCATTCTGAAGAATCCCATGTTACGTAAAACTATGATCAAATACATACACGTGCCTTTTCTCCTATCTGTCTGCCTTTTGTCAGTGATGTTCAGTGAACCTTCAGAGAGTGAAGGGGAAGTTTTCCCTTGGCCCCTACGTCAGTTTCCTCAACACCTGCCATGCAGGAAAGCTAAACTAAGACGTGTCAAACAACAAGGTATCCAGTTGGTGGAGGAGCTGTTACTGAGTGACACCAGGGAGGTGTTGGGTAAGATCTATTTTAGACTTTCAGTTAATTATCTGAAAGCAGGATTCAGGAGTGTGAAGGGAGACTTGCAGGTGTGTTCCAACAGAGGGGACTGCAAATGCTGCCCAGGAAGAATGGAACAAAAGGGGATGGAGCGTGGGTGGGGCTGACGGGGAACCAGGGAGGTAAGGCAGCTGCCTTCTACAAGCTGTGGTCGACATGTGGCCCATGATGGATGAGAACTCAATGGGGTAGAGTCCTGTTTCCTGAAGATGTGTTGTCCACCAGTTGGTCCCAGCTCTTTGAACAGATTCCGTGTGATAATCTCACCCTGTTTCCATGGTACCAGCCTCACTCATACTCAAAACAGCATCACCTAGTGTTTAAGGGCATGCTCTCTGGAGTCAGGTAAACTGGGTTTCAATCACAGCTCTGTCAGTTTTCAGAAATATAATTTTGGATAAGCTGCTGTCTCTCTGATCCTCTTACTACACAGGGTGATGATCGGGGCCATATGAGGCTGAGGCCAGTGAGGAGCCTAGTCAGCAAGATTTAAGGAGGCACGGCTGGGTGCGATGGCTCACACCTGTAATCACAGCAATTTGGGAGGCCGAGGCAGGTAGATCACCTGAGGTCAGGAGTTCAAGACCAACCTGGCCAACATGGTGAAAACCCTTTCTCTACTAAAAATATAAAATTAACCAGGCATGGTGGCGTGCACCCGTAGTCCCAGCTACCTGGGAGGCTGAGCCAGGAGAATCACTGGAACCCAGGAGGCAGAGGGTGCAGTGAGCTGAGATTGTGCCACTGCACTCCAGGCTTGGCGTCAGGGCAAGACTCCGTCTCTAAAACAAAACAAAAAGAGGCAAAAAAGGGGGCACTAACTCTCTAGGTTATATTAGTGCAGGGACTCCATGTGTACAACCCTGAGAAAGAGTGGTTTCTTAAATGTTTAGCCTTGGGCATCACACCTGCTTCATTCTAGTGGAGGAGTGGCTAGTGATGATTATGTCTACCTCATAGAGTTGAGATGAGATGAGAATGAAATAAAATCTTACAGGGAAAGTTAATTACAGAGTGCCTGATACATGGGAACTGTGAGTATTCAGGTACCCTCCTCCTTTCTTACTATACTCACCCATTCCCAGCATATGCTACTCTCATCACTCAATGGGGAGGTGACCTGAGGAATCTGTTAGAAAGTTCAAGCCTTTTAAAGGGCAAGAAGGCGCCTGTTAGAAAGAAGAGACCCACCCACCCCCGTCCTTTTTGGAGCAAAACATGAAAGTGGGCTCAAAGGGTGGGCCCTCTGGGTAGCGGACGTTTGTAAACATTGTAATATACATTGTTGTATATAGAAAGAAGATGTTTTATTTTTATTTTTTATCTTTTGAGATGGAGTTTCTCTCTTATTGCCCAGGCTGGAGTGCAGTGGTGTAATCTCAGCTCACTGCAACCTCCACCTCTCAGGTTCAAGCAATTCTCCTGCCTCAGCCTCCTGAGTAGCTGAGATTACAGGCACCTGCCACCACACCCAGCTAATTTTTGATTTTTTAGTAGAAACGGGGTTTCATCATATTGGCCAGGCTGGTCTCAAACTCCTGACCTCAGGTGATCCACGTGCCTCAGCCTCCCAAAGTGCCAGGATTACAGGCATGAGCCCCTGCGCCTGGCCACATATTTTTAAATAGTAGTAACTCACTACTGTAAGCATTGATGACTCTTGCTCAGTTTTCATTCCTCTCACTCTCCTTTTTTCTGGGAGAGACTACCTTTCACAACAGAAACTTAACATTACTGCCTGCTTTCTCAGACTGCCCTTGCAGATATAGCAAGAACATATAAACCTGCACAGGCCACGCCAGTAGGGCTAGATCTAGAATAAGTTTCAGGATGTTTCTGGGAAGAATTTTCTTCTCTAATGAAGAGAGGAAACACTTAGGATGCCTCAATGTGCATGGTCCTGACCTAGATTTGTTAAACTCCTATGTGTAGCTATCAGATAGTTACTGATAGGGTTTGGCTGTGTCTCCACCCAAATCTCATCTTGAATTATACTCCCATAATTCCCACCTGTTGTGGAGGGATGGGGTGGGAGATCATTGAAGCAGGGGGCAGGTCCTTCTGGTGCTGTTCTCGTGGTAGTGAATTAAGCCTCGCGAGATCTGATGGCTTTATAAGGTGGTGTTTTCCTGCCTAAGCTGTCGTTGCCGGCTGCCATCGACGTGGGATGTGGTTTACTCCTCGTCTCCCGTCATGCTTATGAGGCTTCCCCAGCCGTGTGAAACTGTAAGTCCAATTAAGCCTTTTTCTTTTGTAAATCGCCCAGTCTCGGGTATGTCTTTATCAGCAGCCTGAAAAAAGACTAATACAGTTACTTTGTGAATGCTTGGAGTACTGCAATTTCTGAGTTGAATGCTAATTTAGAAGTTAAGTCGGGCACGGTGGCTCATGTACGTAATCCCAACACTTTGGGAGGCTGATGTGGGGGGATTGCTTGCGCTCAGGGGTTAGAAACCAGCCCGGGCAACATGGGAAAACCCATCTCTACCAAAAATACAAAAAAATAGTTCTGTGTGCACCTGTAGTCCCAGATACTCAGGAGGATGAGGTAGGAGGAGTATCACCTGAGCTCGGGAGGCCGAGGTTGCAGTGAGTCAAGATTGCGCCACCGCACTCCAGCCTGGGTGACAGAGCAAGACCCTGTCTCCAAAAAATAAAAGTCCTTAGGAAGCAAAATTTTGATTCAACTTTATTTCTTAAATTTGTTTTATTTCCCGCTACAGTTTCTGAATTCTTGAAATATAACTTTGTCCTATCAGATCTGGTTAAGATAGAAAGGAGTTTTAATACCTTTTGAGAGGCATGGTAGTACCTACAGGAAACCAATCAGGCCTGGAACCATGAGGAAGAACAAAGGAAAAATCAAGAAGCAAAAGATTGAGCCCATTGTGGGCCCACCCAAGTCTTCCGTCTTATTCACTGATTCTGAGGTTGGTATCATTGATCTGGAGGCTAGCAGCTGGGCTGTCAGCAAGCTTCAGAGGGTAGCTCTTGGTACCAGTCTAGAGCAAGCACTGGGGGTTTGTCTGCAGAAGAAATTGCTGAAAGCAGTTATGGAACACCTGCAAATTAATAGTATAGTGCCTTCATCTGGGGTGTGAGGGAGGCAATGAGAGAATAATCAGCAAAGCTTGAGTTGGGTGAAGTCAATTATAGAAGGTAATATGGAAGACGTAGCTTGGAGATGGAAACTCAAATATCACACAATGTTTTTGATCTAGGAAGGGATGCTGGAGATTTTCACATTTGGTGCATTTCAATACAAATTATACTTTAAAGGGAGACAAACCTTTTCTGTAAAGGACTCAGTAGCAAATATTTTTGACTTTGTGGGCCATAAGTCTGTCACAACTACTTGGCTTTGCCACTTTAGTGCAAAAACAGCTGTAGACAATGCATAAATGAATGGGCATGGGTGTGTTCCGATAAAGCTTTATTAAAAAAAATAAATGGTGGGCCAGCTTGGTCTGTGAAATGTAGTTTGCCAACCCATAATATAAGATCCTGAAAAGACAGAGATACAATGTCTCCTCTATGCCAGGCGCTGTGCAAACCCTGGAAATATAAGGAAGAAAAATGTCATGGGCTGATCTTTTTTTTTTTTTTTTTGATTCTATAGTTTCTTCCCTCCTGCTACACCCACTTTCTTTTTTATCTCAATCACTATCACCATTAATCCTTTGCATTGAAGCATCTTCTAGGGTCAACTCTATCCTAGGAACTTTATACATGTTATTTTTAAACTTCGGTCTCATGACATATAGGTATTATGATCTCCATTTTACTGACTAAAGAAATCAGAGCTCCAGCTTGTCCAAAACTCTGGAGCTCACAGATGCTAAAGCTGGAATGTACATATCAGTCTTTCTTATTTCAAAGTACCTGGTTATTCTAAGAGGCATTGTAGATTCAGAAGAGGGAATCTGGACATAGGCTTCCTGGAAGTGAATTCTGACCGTGTGACTTTGAGCAAGTGATCTAACCTCCCTGTGACTCATTTTCCTCATCTCTAAAATGGAGACGATAGAAGCAATTCTTTGGGTATGTGATGATAAGTTAACATAAGGACGTCTCCTAAACATCCTACAATGAACAGGGTAGCACCTTGATAGTTTGGATATTTATCCCTGCCTGAATCTCATGTTAAATTGTAATCCCCAATGCTGGAGGTGGGGCCTGGTGGGAGGTGTTTGGATCATAAGGGTCGATCCCTCCTGGGTTGGTGCTGTCTTTGTGATAGTGAGTTCTCATGAGATCTGATCATTTAAAAGTGTGTGGCACCTCCTCCCCTACTCTCTCTCTCTTGATCCTGCTTTGCCTTCTGCTCTGAGAAAGCCTCCTGAGGCCTCCCCAGAAGCAGATGCTGGTGCCATGCTTCCTGTACAGCCTGCAGAACTGTGAGCCAATTAAACTTATTTTCTTATAAATTACCTGGTCTCTGGTATTTGTTTATATCAATGCAAGAACAGACGAATACCTATTCTCACCCTAGTAAGAATGATCTGGCCATAAATGTCAATAGCACCAAGGTTTAGAAATACCAATGCAATATTTTGAACAATAAGGAGAAACGTGGTGAGAGTGATATATCTGCTCTCAAAGACTTGTTTAGGGGTAAAGCTAGGACAAGAATCCATATTGATAGGATCCATGGCCTGAACTGTTTTCGCTTCCCCTGTATTGCCCCAGGGACAACTGTGCAGTGAGCAGTGGTGATCCAGATAGTGGGAACTATATGTGCAAAAAGCCTGGAGGCAGGAAGAAACTGCAAACTTTTGGTCTGGGGACAGAGTAACCTGATTTGGATAGTCAGAGTAACCTGATTTGGATAGTCACTTGGTGTAGGAGTCACCAGGAGCAAGTGAAAAAGGTGGACAGTGGCTCCTGGTGAAGAGCTCAGAGTTTGTGAAGAGGCAGTGGGGAGCCATGCTTGGTGTTTGAGGAGTGATGCCTAACTGTTAAAGTCAGGGAAGATCTGGCTGTGCAGGAAGAGACTGGCATCTGATAGGTCAGCTGGCAGGAGACTGCAGTAGTCTTCTCGGAGGGCCTGACGCGCCAGGCAAGATGGATAGAGTGGGGAGAAAAGGAGGCTCTCAGACACCTAGTGGAGGGGCCTCTGTGTGGCACATGCGTGGTACCTGCTCTGTCTGCAATCCGAGCCAAAGGGGAGCTGATGACCTCCGACCATGTGTGTCAACCTTCCTCTGCGCAGCCCCAAGTGATTTGGTGCCTGCTAATGAGATTTTCTGGAGGGCCGTTAAAGATCATTAAAAAGCAGTTTTTGCAAACCTAATATTAGCTTTTAAGTAGTTAGCAGGGTTGAGCCCTAGCTGCTCAGTGTTAACCAAAGCAAGTGATGAGCTGCCACTCAGGAAACAGGGGGGCAATTGTAATCCCTTGGGTCCCAAGGACAACCGGGGTGCTTCTGAGCCAGTTCTATTCCATTTATTTCTGATTGATCCACAAAATGTTTTTTGAACAATTTTTTTTTCATTGCTAGAAACGTGCTAATCACTAGAGAATAATACTAGTAGTAATGATAGTAATAGAAAATGTATTGAGTACTTACGCTAAGGAATAATAGTAAGTACTTTATATAAACACTGTCTAATCCGGTAACTCAGCTGCAAAGTAAGTATAATGAACCCTATTTTCCAAGTGAGAATTTCAAGATGAAAAAACTAAAATCCAGATCCTTAGAATCTCTCTATCTGATGGGCCAAATGCTTAAACAGATGAATGTTATATCATATGCTAAGAGTGGAAATTAGGCAGTGGTACTTGCTAACATTTATTGTGTGCCAGGTACCATGCTACTTTTCTTTCCAGGTAAGAGCTCATTTATTTCTCATAAAACACTGTAAGGTGGTTACCATAATCCCTGTTTTCCAGATATGGAAAGTGAGGCAGAAAGCAGTTATAACAAACTTGCCTAAAATTAGACAATAGTCAGAGGACAAGAAGGATACAAACTCAGTGATCAAGTTCGTTAATTTCCTTAAATGCATTTTATTTACATACTAAACTTAACAAAAATAGTTAGAAGAAGGTTGTTAAAAAGGTTTCAACTATCTGATCCACATAAAATATTTAGCAGAATTCCTGGCATATTTTGCATGATTTGTAACAGCCTCACCTGGGCTGTTTTGTTCACTCTTTATTCTCAGTACCCAGAACATTGCCTGGCACAAAATAGATCCACATTAAATATGTACTGAATATATGTTAAAATGTCAGCTATTATTATTGTTACTGAGGAAAGAGGAAGTATAACTTTAGATCACAATGCTTGAAGTGGTTTGACAGGGCAATAAAGAGTGAGCTGTGCTTCAGTAAGAAAAAGTAAACATGGGGAGACCTCTCTGACTTACATAATCTATAGGATGGCTGAGATGCTGCAGGTGCAAACCAGCATCCTAAGCTTGGGAAAGTTATCTTGAGGTGTCTGGGGGAAGAGACGTGTGTAGCAGAGGTGGTTACTATAGAAGTCAACACGTTCTCTAGCAGAGGAGGTGGGAACCTGCGGTAGAAAAATTCTGTGCTGAGAACAGAGGCTGGGTCTCCTCTACAGAGGCTGCATCTCCCTGTGGCCTCAGGAGAAAGGCAGCCAGTGAGAGGAGAAGAAAATAGGAAGGGTATCTTTGGAATTGGAGAGATTGACTCAGAAGTCCAAGGTGGAGAGTTTCAAAAAGGAGGTTATCAACAATGTCAGACACTGCCGAGTTCTGTTTTAGGACTCAGCTGCACAGGGGATAGCTCACAATGTCTGATCTAGGGTAGCACATATAAACACGTGTTGTATAAACTTGCTGAAGGTCACAGCATCAGTGATAGGTTCAGGGCTTGGACTCCATTGTTTAATTCCCAAGCCTCTGTTCTTAACATTGTTTCTATCCTTACGTCACCTCTCAATGCCTCCCTTGACTTCTGAGCTTTGCCTTGTGTATCCCTTGAGCATACCTCTCCTTCATGCCCTTGATTCTTCCTGGAATGCTCATCCTTCTCTGCATATGTCAGATCTAAAAATTTTTTGTGATTTTTAAAAGGATTGGTCTTTTGTGATGAAGTCATATCTGATTCTCTCCAGTTGTAAGTCATTACATGTATTTTCTTCATCTCATTTATAATTGTTTTATAGCACTGATCTCATTCTGCCCTTATTACACAATTAATTGTCTAATTTTTTTGACCCCCCTGGGGCCCTTTAGGGCAGGATGGTTCTCTTTACCTTGGTGTCCCTCATGATACCTAGCATAGTACTTTTGATGTAGCATGGGATCTGTAACGCTTGTTAAGTTGAAATAAGACATAAACCAAGTGTATTTCTCTCCATCTGTTGCCTCCAAACTGGTCTTTAGAGATTCCTGTTGTCTATAGATCTAACATTTACATAAAATTTAAAGGAGATGTTAAAAATAGTCTTGGGCAAAAAGATGCATGAAAGAGTGCAAAAACATATATGTAGATCAATAGGACACTAGCTGAATAAACTTTGATATATTCACAGCTGCAACAAGGAATATGCTTATAAATAGCTATGGAGTGATCTTCAGGTTATATTCTGGATTAAAACAAGTAAACGGTGAAGAAAAATATGCATGACTTAAAGTAGGGGTGGAGAAATAAATTATAGATGTATATTTATATTTATGATGGGAAGATAAACCAAAAACACAAATAGAAAAGGTATTATGTATCTGTAAGGTCAGTGAAGAAACAAGGTAAGGGGAATGGGGGAGAAGGGAAATATCTGAGTATACCTGGCTTTATAGATTGAACTCTGTGACCAGGAAGATGTTTTACATAATCATAAAGCAAAATCAAATTTATGAAATACCTATTTCTGAAAATTGAAGTCAAAGTGAAAGAAATAAGCTTAACCGTGTGTGTTGGGACTATGGTATAACCAAATAGAGAATTATTTTCAAGTGATTTCAAAACATAGTAATTTGACTGCACCTCTAGTGGAATATACTCTTTGGATAAAAATATAAAATACATGTAAGCATCTGTAGTAGTCAATGTTGATGTAGCATTGATATGTTGATTATTCTGATACTTTTTTGTGTACACTGTGGGATAAATAAGTACTTAAATTACTGAGAACCAGAATTATTAGTGTAGGGGAAAGGATATAAAAGAGTCAGATTGAAGACATTAAGTGAAAATTCCATAGTCCTGAATTTGACTTGGAACTCATTAAGCAATTCATAATTTCTTCATTTAAACCGACGACAACAAAACAACACCTTATGTTCCAGCCCAAACCACTGATGTAGCCTAGATACAGTCACCAATCCCACAACAGTGAACTCCCCTAGCAATCATAATGTGGTCTCTAAATACCTTTCCCAGTGAAAGCAACCAGAAATCTCCAGAGAAATGTCTAATTCTAGATCTGGGAAGGACAATAAGGTGAACTTGAAATCATCTTCCTGGAACCCAGAAAGCCATTATAACTTTATGAGAATGTGTCAAAAAGACATGGAAACCACCTTCATGAGGCATTTATTGGCAAAAAGAGTAACTACAAAATATATTTAAATCTGTATTCATAATGATACTGAAGCGCAAACAAGATGTTTGTATTTGATCAAGTCACTCTTTTGTCCAAAACTCTGCAGTGGTTTCCCTTTTCACTCAAAGCAAAAACCAAACTTCTTACAAAACCCCAAGGCCTAACTTGATCTGGTCCTCATTCATTCTCTGAACTCATCTTCTGCTATTCCTTGCTCACTCTGCTTTAGCCCCGGTGGCCTCATTGCTCATCACTGGACATACTCATCATTAGACCCTCCCATCTCAGAGCCTTTGTGCTGACTGTCCCCTGTCCTGAGATGTGCTTCCCTCCAGGTAGGCATATGGGCCACCTTTACTTCCTTCAGATATAATCTCAAACGTCACTGTATTTGTTTCCCAAAGCTGCCATAACAAAGTACCACAAACTGAGTGGCCTAAAATAACAGAAATGTGTTCTTTCACAGTTTCAGAGCTTAGAACTGAAATCAAGTTGTTGTGAGGACCATTCTCTCTTGGAAGTCTTCAGGGGAGGATCCTTTTTGCCTCTTCCAGCTTCTGGTTTGTTGGCAATCCTTGGCATTCCTCTGCCTGCAGCTGCATCATTCCAATTTCAGCCTCACATGGACATTTTTTTCTGTGGGTCTTTCTGTGTTTTCAGGTGGCATTTTCTTGTCTGTTTATGTTCAAATTTCTCTCTTCTTATAAGAACACCAAGCCAGCCCCAGTGGCTTACATCTGTAATCCCAGCACTTTGGGAGGCTGAGGTGGGCAGATCACCTGAGGTCAGGAGTTCGAGACCAGCCTGACCAACATGATGAAAGCCCATCTCTACTAAAAATACAAAAGTTAGCCGAGCATATGGTGTCTAGTGCCTGTAATACCAGCTATTTGGGAGATTGAGACAGGAGAATCACTTGAACCTCGGAGACAGAGGTTGCAGTGGGCTGAGATTATGCCACTGCACTCCAGCCTGGGTAACAGAGTGAGGCTCCATCTCAAAACAAAAAAACAAACAAAAAAAACAAAAACACCAGTCATTGGGTTTAGGGACCAATCCAATGTGATTTGATTGCAACTGTGAAGACTCTATTTCCAAATACAGTCACATTCATAGCTACCTAGGGTTAGGTCTAGAATATTATCTTTTTGGGGGATGGAGTTTACCCACTACAGTCATTTTTAAATGATACCTTCTCTGGCCACCCCTATCTAAAATTGTGGGCCCTCCCATAACACCCTCCCCTCACTTTCCTCCTTGTTTCTTTAACACTGACCACCAAACGTATATATAACATATTTTACTTACTAAAAGGTAACTGCCTTCTCCCACTAGAATATGAGCTCCAGGAGGGCAGGGAATTTTGTATCTTTTGTCCACTGTATCTTTAACTCTACTAGGTACTGAATAAACATTTGTTGAATGAATGTTGGGGAAAGCTAGGTATTTGGGCTTTGGGTGTACCTTCATTTCTCCTCTTGGCAGATTCATGTTGACCTAAGCACAGTTTTTTCCCCACATGAGAAGCAACATTGGTATAAGCAAAAGAATCCCTACAAATAGCTACATTTATCTTTATTTTACTCTT
This sequence comes from Cacajao melanocephalus, assembly GCA_963573385.1. Classification (NCBI taxonomy): domain Eukaryota; kingdom Metazoa; phylum Chordata; class Mammalia; order Primates; family Pitheciidae; genus Cacajao; species Cacajao melanocephalus. The sequence goes on along the minus strand of CAUYLG010065861.1, from coordinate 31,565 downwards.
TCCTCCTAGATTAGTGTTTTGTTTACCTAACTACTGTTCTTGTTCTTAATTCATTTTCTCCAAGATTTTAGTTATCTTAGGGGATTCTTGACTTCCATTTTATGAAAGGGACAGAGCGGTCGTTGCTGAGGCAGGGGAAGCAAGATCTCATTATATCCTCTTTTTGATTCATAACTATCACTGGATCTCCTGGCAAAGAGAAAAAGCTCAAGCTTTTATAATTCTTGTCTGTCTTTATTTCTGCCACCACTACCCTTGATTTCTCTGCACCAGTGCTTTCTGAAATCCATTAGTGGGTAGAAAAGACAATTCACTGGAATGTGACTAGGATTCTTAAAATATGTATAGAAAGGATAGAAGATACTCAAATTGGGTCAGGTAGTTTCAGTAAGTATTCTTTGCTCAAACTTTTGTTTCAGGTAGGTGCATGTGTTTTGAGTATGCAGTGTGTTAGTTCTTGATGTAAAAACTGTTCAAGATACTGTTTCTCTGTCTCTTCTCCCTCTTCCAGCCCCCTCATCTGAAACACAGCAAGCCATTGTTTAGAATAGACACTTGGGGCACTCGGACTTTTCTTAATCCCAAGATTATTATTATTAATAATATTAATAATTAAGTCTGTTAATCATGCCCCTGGCCATTATAGCACAAGCCAGCACCTGACCTTTGCACCTGACATGTGCACAAGGTACATCTGGGGAGATTGTTGAGAGGCACTTCCCAGGCCCTCTCCACCCTAGGGACACTGATTTGGTAGGTCTGCATTGAGGCTCAGCATAAAAATTTTTAGTTGACTCCATGGAGATTCTGATGCAGAGTCAAGAATCACATTTTATGAGGAAATGATGAAATTGGTATGAGTATTTATTGAGGCCAGTGAACCCTGCCTGACTTTCAATGTTACCCATTCCTCCTGGAATCCATAAATAACTTGAGGTTGACAAACTTCACATCAGAGGAGTTAAAAATGACTTTTTGCATTAAGACAGCTTCCTTTTCTTCATGGAATTACTAATTCGTTATTTCTTCTTCTTTCATTTGGGAAATTGTACTTGCACTGGCTTATAGAGAATTTATTCCCAAGTTTTGTTCCATAATAACACCACTGTGGCTCTGTCTTCAAAGATTTTATACTGTGTGATTGTCCAGTGACTGTTTGATAAAAGTTTTATGAAAAGCAGAGCCACAGACCACGTGGCAGATTGTATCAGGAAGATGGGACATAAACATTAGGGGGCTGTGCTTGTCAGCCTTGGGCAGCCTCTAAAGTGACATGACAGGTGTTTTCTTGTTTTCTTTCCTCTGCACAGAGAACTGAATTCTAGTATCAAAGCAAAGCACCAATGTTGGAAAAGTTATCTATCCATTTTTAGGCTTAAACTTTGCAGAGGAGATGGCAGGGCTGGTTAAGATAATGACTGAGCATACTTGCAGATCCTCAAGAGTATTACATAAATATTTTATACTGGTAACTTTATGAATATATTACATCTGCTTCAATGCCTCATGGACTAATTAATGCCCTAGAATTCCCAAACTCTTTAATTGATTACTTATTTATAGGTATATGTTACCACTCAAAGCACAGACAGTGAGGAGTACCCAGCATTGACTAAGACTCACTTTGGATATCAAATAATAGAAACATACATCACTCTCTATTAAAACATGCCAGATAACAGTGCAAGCAGATGACATGTATTGACTCATGTAATCCTCCACAGTTCTAGAGATGATTACTGTTATGAAACCTGTTTTTAGTACTGAGGAAATTAAGCACAGTGAGGTAAATAAACTACTCCAAGTTATACTTGTGGCATTGATACTTGAACCCAAATAGTCTTATTCCAAAGTCTGAGCTATCAACCACTATATGCATTTCTTCTTAATGGAGTTTACAGTCTAGTTAGAGAAGAGGACAGACTTTTTCTGCAGGGTAAACAAAGGAGCTAACATATGTCTTTTTCATGAATGAGGGGGAGTCATAAAAATATAGTATTAATGGAGCATGTACCTAACCAGTGTTAAAGTTTTTATATTAGAAAATGTATAATTGATTCCAATGGATTAATGTTACCTTTCTCACAAGATGGTTAATAGTAGATCATAGATATTTAGAGTTGTATCGGGGAGTTTTGCTCCCGTTGTTGATGCGTGATGAGCTAGCTGGATTCAGTGAATCTCAGCTGGGTTTGCTCAAGTGTTTGCATTCAGTTGTAGGGTTGCTGGGTATTCGTAGGTTGGCTGGAGGGTGGCTGGTGCCAGCTGGTCTCATATATCTGGTAGTTTGCTGGCAAGGAGCAATAAAGGTAATTGTGCCACATGTCTGCCATCATCCAGCAGGCCAGCTTGGACTTCTTCATATGATGAGCTAGCCTAGGCTTATTCAAATGGTGGCAGCTTTCAAGAAAAGAAAGGGCAAACCCCAGTGTGCAAGTCTTGTGAAGAAGGATCTATGGCCACCTTTGTAACCTGCCACAGTTTTCCCATTGCAAAATTGTATAAATTTTACCCAAATGCAAAATATGCTTGTCCCATCTCCAAACCCTCCGAAATGTTATCCAGTTATAGCATCAAGGTTAAAGTATAGGATGCACCCCACACTAGAGCATTTAAAAGTAAAAAGCAAACACTAATAGATCTAAAGGGAAAGAAAGACGGCAATACAATGACAGTAGGAGACTTGATCCAAGTCTCAGTAGTGGACAGATCGTCCAGACAGAAAACCGACAAGGAAACATTGGGGTTGAACTACACACTAGACAGTTAGACTTGACATTTGCAGAACACTTTACCCCACTGCTGCAGGATACACATTTTCATCAGCACACGAAACATTTCTCCTAGACCACAAAACAAGTCTCAACAAATTCAAAAATGTAGAAATTATATAAAATATAACTACATATTATATGTAATTATGTTATATAAAATATCTTTTCTGACTGCAATATAATACTAGAAATCAGTGCCAAAAAGAACCTTGGAAACTACACAAACACATGAAAAGTAACCTGCTCCCAAACAATCAATGGGTCAGTGAAGAAATTAAGAATAAAACTGAAAAATTTCTTGAAACAAATGAGTAGGAAAATGCAATATACCAAAATCTATGGGGTGCAGCAAAAGCAGTGCTAGGAAGGAAGTTTGGAGCAATATATGTCTACATGAAAAAATGGGGGAGACTTCAAATAAACAATCTAATACTGCACGTCAAAGAACTAGAAAAACAAGAACAAACCAAGCACAAAATTAATAATAGGAAAGAAATAATAAAGATCAGAGAAGAAATAAAATTGAGACTAAAAAATACAGATCAATTAAAATTTTTTAAAACTTACATTGGCAAACCTTTGGCTAGCCTAAGAACCAGGTACAAAAATCATAAATGAAATTGAGACGTAACTAAGACCACAGAAATACAAAGAATTATTAGACTATTATAAACAACAAAATGCCGACATATTGGATAAATTCCTGGACACATAAAACCTATATACAACCATGAAATACAAAACCTCAAAAAAACCAGCAGTCAAAGCATAGTGAAATGTCTCCCATCAAAGAAAAGTCCATGACCTGGTAGATCCCGATTCTACTCAAACTCTTCAACTGAAGAGGAGGGAATATTTCCAAACTCGTTCTATGAGGCCGGTATTAGTCTGATACCAAAACCAGGTGAGAACGCAACAACAAAAGCAAACTACAGGCCAATATCACTGTAAAACATAGATTAAAAAAAATCAAAACTCCAACAAGTGAAATTCAGCACATTAAAAAAGATCATTCACCATGATCAAGTGGAATTCGCCCTTTGGGATGCAAGGATGATTCAACATAAATAAAATACATCGCATCAACAGAACCAAGAAAAATAACCATGTGATTATTTTAATGGATTGTAACAAAGCATTTGATAAAATTCAACAGTCCTTTATAAAAACCTCATCAAACTAAGTATAAAAGGAGCATACCTCAAAATAATAAAGGCAGTATCTGACAAATTCACAGCTAAAATTGTACTGACCAGGGAAAACTTTCTTCTAAGATCTAAAACAAGATAAGAATGCCCACTTTTACTGCTCTTATTGAGCATAATGCTGAAAATCCTGGCCAGAGCAATCAGTCACAGAAGAGAAAGAAAGAAAGGGCATCCAAATTAGAAAAGAAAAAAGTCAAACTATACCCGTTTGCAGATGACATGATTTTTTAATTAAAACCATTAAGACTCTACAAATAACTCTTAGAACTAATAAATTCAGTAAAGTCCATTAAAAAAAAAAACCCTCCAATACACAAAACTCAGTGCATATATACACCGACAGTGAACAATCTGAAAAAGAAATAAATTCCATTCATGATAGCTATAAAGAATGTAAGACATCTAGGAATTTAAGCAAAGAGTGGGAATAACCCTTAGGATAATGGCCTCCAGCTGTATCCATGTTGCTGCAAAGAACATGATTTCATTATTTGTAATGGCTACTTAGTATTCCATGATGTGTATGTACCAGAGTTACTCTATCCAGTCCACCACGGATGGGCAACTAGGTCGATTCCATGTCTTTGCTGTTATGAATGGTGCTGCAATGAACACACAAGTGCATGTGTCTTTTTGGTAGAATAATTTATTTTCCTTTGGGTATATATCCAGTAGTGGGATTACTGGTCAAATGGTATTTCTTTTTTAAGTCCTTTGCGGAATTGTCAAACTTCTACCCACAGTGGCTGAATTAATTTACATTCCCACCAGCAGTGTGTCAGTGTCTCTTTTCTTTACAATCTTGCCTGCATCTGTTTTTTTCACGTTTTAATAGTAGCTGTTCCTAAGTGAACTAACTTAGGAACAGAAAATCAAATACTGCATGTTCTCACTTATAAGTGGAAGCTAAACATGGAAAAATTACGGACACAAACATTGAAACAACAGACATTGGAGACTGAGGGCAGGGCGAGAGGGGGATATGGGTTAGAAGGCTATGCTCACTACCCAGGTGAAGAGATTATTTGTACACCAAGCCTTACCAACACACTGTTTATGTAACAAACCTGCACGTGTACACCTAGCATATGACAGCAAAAATAGACAAATCAGATTACACCAAGCTGAAAAGCTTCTGTATAGCTAAGGAAACAATAAACAAAGTGAGGGAACAACCCACAGAATGAGAGAAAACATTTGCAAATTACCCATCTGACAAGGGATTAATAACTAGAATATATAAAGCACTCAAACAACTCAATAACAAAAGGCAAAGCATCTGGTTAAAACATGGGCAAGATATCTGAATAGACATTTCTCAAAAGAAGATATACAAATGACGAACAGGCACACAAAAAAATGCTCAACATCACTCATCACTTAAATATAAACCAAAACTTCAAAGAGGTATCATCTCACCCCAGTAATAATGGCTTTTATAAAAAAGGGAATAATGGATGCTGGCAAAAATGTGGAGAAAGTAGAACTCTTGTACACTGTTGGTGAGAATGTAAATTAGTACAGTGACTACAGAAAACTCTATCTAGGTTCCACAAAAAAACTAAAAATAGAACCACCATGTGATCCAACAATTTCTCTACTGGGTTTATATCCAAAAGAAAGCAAATCAGTGTATTAAAGGAATAGCTGTACTCCCATGTTTATTGAAGAACTATTCACAGCCAAAATATGAACTCAACCTGAGTGCCCCTCAATGGATGAATGGAGAAGAAAAATTTGGTATATATATATAAAATGGAATAGTATTTAGCCACAGAATAGAATGAAAGCCTGTCATTTGTAGCAACATGCTGGAGATCATTATGTTAAATGAAATAAGCCAAGGACATAGAAACAGATATGGGGTGTTCTAATTCATACATGGGAGCTGAAAAATAATGGATCTATTGAAGATAGTAGGTTGGTGATTTCCAGAGCTTGGGAAAGGTAGAAGTGGGTGAGGAAATGAAGAGAGGTTGATAAATGGGTACACATATGCAGTTGGATAGAAGAATTAAGACCTATGTTCAGTAAAGCAGTAGGATGACTGTAGTTAACAATAATCTATTCTAACTTTCAAAATAGAGAATAAATAGAAGATAAATATTCAAGATGATGGATATCCCAATTACCTTTAATCTTTACCCATTATATGAATATATGAAAATATCACATGTATTTCTAAAATATGTTCGTCTATTATGTCTTAGTTTTAAAATCATCTAGGACCTCTTGATCTACATCACATCCAGATAGAGATGAAGCTTCTTAGTTGTGGTTCTTTGAATATGGGTATCAGTAATCTGGAGACCTTAGCTAAAAAAGAGATACCTGACCCCCATACACCCAAGATACTACAGGAAGACAGGAAAGGACAACCATATAAATGAAAATAATGGGAGACTCATAGCAATCATGGTCCATAACAATTCTGAAATCTCGCCAGACAAATGTTGCTCTGTCTTGTATTTGGAGGCAGGAAATTTTTTAATGTGACCCATTTTAACTCTTTGAAAGAGATTCCAAGTCTATTGGTTTCAATGGTCTACTATCTTGATTTTTGATCCTACCTCCTGAGACTTTTTCTTTTTTGAGATAGCCTCACTCTGTTGCCCAGGCTGGAGTGTAGTGGTGTGATCTCAGCTCACTGCAACCTCTGCTTCCCAGATTTAAGTGATTCTCATGTTTCAATCTCCCAATTAGTTGAGACCACAGGCACTCACCACCACACTCAGCTAATTTTTGTATTTTTAAAGTAGAGTCAGGGTTTTGCCAAATTGGCCAGGCTGGTCTCAAACTCCTGACCTCAAGTGATCTACTTGTCTCAGCCTACCAAAGTGCTGAGGTTACAGGCATGAGCCACTGCACTCAGCCCATCCTTTTTTTTTGGTCAGAAATGACATGTGTTGGCATTTGACTAGCTTTTTTCCCATTTGTGCCTATATAAAGGCATATCACTCTCATCCAGTTAAAACTGATGGGTGTTTTATTGGTACAAGTCCCTTAACACTTGGTGGGTTTATGTATCCCATTATAAGTCTACTCTACTTCACATAAGCCTTCCTCTACTCTGGGAAAATTACCCTAAAATTTTGTATATACTCTTTAACCAACAATATCTGATAGGTAGTTCATTAAATCTTTCAGAGGTCTTCACAAAGTGTCTTAGAGTCACACCCTTGATTTCTCTTCCTGGAGATCATTGCTTGCTTTGAGAATCCTTTATGCCTCAAAAACCTGGGATTGAACAGCACATTTATGTACCATCCACCAAATTCTGACTCTCTATTTCTGCTTACAACTGAGCAATGCCTTCTTCATCTACTCTTTCCTTTCCTGTGTCTAATTATAGACATCTAAATAAGCCAACTCTTTCATCATAATACATGGAAAGCCAACTCTTTTATCATAATACATAGAAAAAAATGTGCCAATATCTAAAAGTTGAAGTACCTTTTCTATCCCAGTTGCTGAAGATGACAGTATTGCTGTTTGTTCCATCTTATATATCACAGGTTAATACATTTTCATGTTTTCATTGCTATTTTCTCACTACTTTCCCATTTCTGCTAACAGCGTGCTCACCATTTGTCTAGTCTTCACTAACATTTTCCTTGCCTCTTTTTAAGTCTTCATCAACTGGTCCCAAAGACAATGCACATGTTTTAGATTTTGGTTGTGATAATACCCCAATTTTAGGTATCAGTTTCTGTACCAGTTAGATTTCACTGTGTAATGATCCACTCCAAAATATACTGGCATTCATTCTGCTCCTGATTCTGTAATCAGCTTGTTCCTCTGGCTTGGGTCAGCTTGGCTGGCCTCTGCTGGGCTTGCACATGAATCTGCTGTCATCTGGCAGACCAACCAGTTACTGAATAGTTATGATCTCACTCATACACCTGGCAGTTGGCAGACTGTCAGTTGGGGTAACTGTTTCTCCCATCCGGCAAGCTAGACCAGGCTTCCTCACATGATAGCAGAGTTTTGAGAATAGACATAGGAAGTCCTAATCAGGGCAACCAAGCAAGAGAAGGAAATAAAAGGCATACAAATAGGAAACTAAGAAGTTGAGCTATCTCTCTTCACTGATAATATGATTCTGTATGTAGAAAACCCCACAGTTGCCACCAAAAGGCTCCTAGAGCTGATAAACTACTTCAGCAATGTTACAGAATACAAAATTAACATATAAAAATTAATAGAATTTATAAACACCAATAATGTCTAAGCTGACAGCCAAATCAAGAACAGAATTCTATTTACAATAGCCACAAAAAGAATAAAATACTTAGGAATACTGCTAACCAAGGAGGTGAATGGTCGCTGTTAGAATTGCAAAAACACTTCTGAAAGAAATCAGAGATGACATAAATAAATGAAAAAAAAATTGTGCTCATGGATTGGAAGAATCAACATCATTAAAATGGCCATACTGCCCAAAGAAATGTACAGATTCAGTGCTATGCCTATCAGACTACCAATGCCATTTTTCACAGAATTAGAAAAAAAACTATTCTAAAATTCGTATGGAACCAAGCAAGAGCCTGGCTAGCCAAAGCAGTGCTAACCAAAAAGAACAAAGCTGTAGGCATCACATAATCTGACTCCAAATTATACTACTAGGCTAGAGTAACCAAAACAGCATGGTACTGGCACAAAAACAGACACATAGACCAGTGGAACAGAAAAGAGAATCAGAAATAAAGCCAAATGCATACAACCATCTTGTCTTTGACAAAGTCCGCAAAAATAAGCAATGGGAAAGGACTCCCTATTCAACAAACATTGCAAGGGTAACTGGTAAGCTATATGCTGGAAAATGAAACTGGACTTCTGCCTTGCACCATATACAAAAATTAACTCCAGATGGATTAAAGATTTAAATGTAAGACCTTGAAATGTAAAAATCCTAGAAGAAAACCCCATAAAAACCATTCTGGACATTAGCCTTGGGAAATAATTGATGACTAAGTCCTCAGAAGCAATTGCAACAAAAACTAAAATTGACAAGTGAGATATCTAAAAAGAGCTTCTGTACAGTGAAACCAAAACCAAAATCTATCAACAAGGTAAACAGACAACCTACAGAATGGGAGGAGATATTTGCCAGCTATGCATCTGACAAAGATTCTAACATCGAACTTCTACACAGTGAAAATCAAAACCAACAAAATCCATCAACACAGTAAATAGACAACCTACAGGATTAGAGAAGATACTTGTAAGCTATGCATCTGACAAAGATTCTAACAACCAGAATCTAGAAGTAACTTAAGCAAAAATAAACAACCTCATTTAAAAAATGGGCAAAAAAAAAATGAAAAAATGCTCACCATCACTAATTGTGTTAGTCAATTTTCCATGAATGTAAGGGAGACTGGGTAATCTATAAAGAAGAGGTGTTTATTTTGGTTCACACCTATGCAGGCATGGCACCATTATCTGGTTGGCTTCTGATGAGGGCCTCAAGAAGCTTACAGTCATAACAGAAGGCAAAAAAGGGGCAGGTGTATCACATGAGAAGAGAGTAAGAGAGGGAAGAGGTGCCAATCTTTTTAAAATAACCAGGTCTCATCTGAACTGAGAGTGAGAACTCCTAACCATGAGGACAGCACCAAACCATTCATTGAGGGATCTGCCCTCATGATCCAAACACCTCCTGCTAGGCTCCACCTCCAGCATTGGAGAATCATATTTCAACATGAGATTTGGAAGAGAAACACATCCAAACTATATCACTAATCAGCAGAGAAATGCAAATCAAAACCACAATGAGATACTATCTCATACAAGTCAGAATGCTTTTGTTAAGAAAAAAGATGTTGGCTAGGATGTGGAGAAAGGGAACATTTAATCATTGTTGGTGGAAATGTAAATTAGTTCTGCCATGCTGGAGAGCAGTTTGGAGGTTCTCAAAGAGCTGAGAATTAACTACTGCTTGACTCAACAATCCCACTACTGGGTATATACCCAAATTATATACCCAAAGGAAAACAATTTGTTCTACTAAAAAGGACATATGCACCCTTATGTTCATTGCAGTGTTTTTCAAAATAGCAAAACCATGGAATCACTCAGGTGCCCATCAATGGTGGATTGTATAAAGTAAATGTGCTATAAATATACTGTGTAATACTATGCAGCCATTAAAAAGAAAAAATTATGTTCTTTGCAGCACCATGGATGCAGCTGGAAATCATTATCCTACACAAACAAATGCAGAAACAGAAAACAAAATACTGGATTTTCTCCCTTATACATGGGAGCTAAACATTGAGTAAACATGGTCATAAAAATAGAAGCAATAGAAATGGAAATACAAGAGAAGATGGGAAGAAGAGAAGTAAGGGTTGAAAAAAACCTAACTATTGGCTACTATCCTTACTACCTGAGTGATGGATTCATTCATATTCCAAACCTCAGCATCATGCAATGTACCTTTGTAACAAACCTGCACATGTATCCTCTGATTCTAAAATAAAAGTTGAACAGAAAAAGAAAAGTAGAGCAAGCCCTAATACATAATCACTTTTCGAGTCTGTTTGCATTGCCTTTTTTGCTGTCCCATCAGTTAATGAAGCTATATGGGCAAGCTCAGTCAGTGGGGTAAGGAGCTGTACAAGGGTGTAATTAAGGGGAGGAAAACCATGGCAGCCAGTTTTGTAAGCAGTCTACCACAGATATTAAAATAGAGAGTGGAAGAGTTTATTTGAAATCTATCCAAAAGACATTATTACTTCCAGAAATTTATCTCAGCTCCTAAGTGGTGGCAAAAAGCTTGAAAAGAATAAAAGTTTTGAAATTGTGTTCCATTGGCTGAGCAGATGGTACTCTTGGGAGACAAGATAAAGTGATAGAACTTTGAGATTTAACCTTAAATTTCTCACTGACTTTTGGATACAAAACATTTGAGTCAATGCTCCATTCAGGACACCCTGAGGAATGACTGGCCTTGGAGAGTGACTTTTTCTTTTGCAAATATAAGTCAATTTTACTTTATGCAGAATATTTGAGAGTTACAGCACCTTGACTGAAGTATCTAATTTTTCCACCTGGGAAGCCCTTCCAGTAAGGGTAGTAGAGAAAGTGGACCTGAGTGTTTTACGTAAATTTTTGGTGCTGCAAAAGAAGTAGCATTCAAATATAAATTTTCTCAGCAAGGCAATTTACTTCTATAGAAGGGTGCCTCTCACAAAGGGAGCAATGGCAAGTGCACACCTGGACAAAGGAGGGGAAGGGGTTTTTATTCCTGACACAGGAATAAGTAGCCCCTACTGCTGTATCATTCCCCTATTGGCTAGTGTTAGACTCCACAGTCTAAGCAAATTCCAATTGGCTGTTTTAAAGAGAGCAGCAGTACAAGCCAGAGTGGCAGGGTGGGCAATTTGGTGGGAAGGACGATTATGGGACAGGTCAGAGGAGGTGACCAGGGGTGACTCAGTTCAAAGCAGGGGACCAGGGCAGGTGACTGAAGCAGGGGATCAGGGGAACAGATGTGAACTACTGATTAGAACTGGTGGAAAAGGATGTTTACTGAAACTACAGGGAAGTTAAACATTAAAATGGAGAATTAAAGAATAAGAGAGCTGAACATACTGACATACTGATTCTTTGAAGAGAAACTTGGAGTTCACTATATCTAACATGTGTTTGCATTGAAGGCAATAAAGCAACCTCTTGGTAGCCGGAGCTAGATTTGGGAGTACACTTGTTGACTGGTGCAATATTAGATTGGTGATAGAATGTAAATAACTGGTACTCTACTTCAAATATAATGGAAGCTTAATAGATTTTGGAGGTGATGAAGGTACTACTCTGGATCCCACAAATAATTATGAACATGATTCTTTTAGGTAAATACATTTTCTGTTCCAAATAAATAAATAAATATCTTCAAAAATAACTGTTAGGTGGAATAGTGTCCTAAATTGGTGAAAGTCTGTCCTTAAATGTTCCTATCTTAAGGAATGAGATATTAAATTGTTTCTCTCCTAAACAATGGAATTCCTAATCGTTTCTCTTCCAAATTGTTTCATGCTCAATTGTTCCCCTTTCAAGCTACAGAATATTCGATCAGTCTTCTTCCAAACAAGGAAGTGCACTCAATTGTTCTTCTCCTAAGCAATAAACCATTCAATTATTCAGGTGAATACAGTTGAAAAATTTCCATTTCTAGCAGTATAAATTAGAGCTTGACTAGGCCAATGTTTTGGGCTCAGCTTGCTAAGATGGAGTCAGGCAGACTCATGATTATTATCATGATTCTTTGGAATATTGGGAAACTTTTGGAATAAGAGATTTTATTGTTGTCTGGCCCCTACCTCAGATGATAATACCGGATCTTTACATTCTCTTATCAGCTATGCAAACTTGACAAGAGTAGTCTCTACATTTAACATACGAGCTTGTGGCTAGCAGTAGGTTTATGTCACAGCCAAGGTAAAACCAAAACAAACGCTTTGTGTATCAAATATGTATTTATTGAGACCCTGCTGCAGAGCTGAGTGAATACCATCCCTGCTCTGAGGAAGCTTATGGTTTAGTTGTATAGGAAGATACATCAAGAGAGAACTGGTTGGGTAGTTGCTAACTGCCCTAACTGCCTTGGCAACTCAGAGGAAGGGGGAGCTCCTCTCGGCCTGGAGAATTGGGAAAGGCTGCACAAAGATAGGCAATCCACTTGGGCCTTGAAAAATGGAAAGTATTTTGACAAAGATGGAATAGGGAGGAAAACTGTGGGTAGAGATAAAAGCACAAGCTGTGAAAGTTCACAGCATCCATGGCAAGAAAGTCAGGCAAGAAAGTCTCCTTGAGGTTCTAGTTTCCTTGTCTCTGTTGCTTCTCAGAATTCCTGTGAGTGTAGGACGTCAAACAAATGTTGTGAGGACTGCCTTTATTAGAGTGACCCCTGATCTGTCTTGGGTACATGGGTGAAGTTTCTGGGGGAATATAAGTGAATGATCTCTTTCTGGAAAGACTTTTCTAGTTATTAAGGAAGTATAAACTGAAAATTGGGCCAGAAAATCTCCCTTAAACTCCTAAAATGAGGGGTGATGCTTATGAAAACAACACATATTCTTGCTCAAAGGAAAAAAAAATCAAATATATCAAGACAAACATCACTTATAATCTCATTGCCCAAAACCAGGATAACATTGTGTTGTACTTGATTGTATCATTTCTTTCCTATGTGTAGATATACATAGATCTTAAAAATATTTGAAGCAAAATTAGATTTTTACTGCCACTGCATGATTTGAAAATGTATTCTGCACTTTTGTTTAACTTTCTCTTGTATTTTTACATACTAATATTCTTTGAAAGTATATTGTGTCTTATTTGTCACATGTCACTCATGCTTACTGTGTGCCAGCTACTACCTCAATGGCTTGCATATATTAACTCATTTCTTACAGAGACTTCTGAGGCAGTATTTTTTCGGTTTTTTATTGTGGTAAGATACGCATAACATAAAATTTACCACTTATTTTTTGAGTGTACAATACCATGGCATTAAGTACAATTACAGTGTTACACAGTAGTCACCACCATACATCTCCAGAAGTTTTTCATCTTGAACTGAAACTCTGTATCCATTAAACAAGTCCCCCTTCCCTATCCCCCTACTCCCTGGAAACCACCATTCGACTCTGTTTCTCTGAATTTGGCTGTCTTCGTGCCTCATGAAATGGAATTACACATTTGTCCTTTTCTGACTGGCGTATTTTACGTAGTCAGGGCTCATCCATGTTGTCACATGTGTGGAATTTACTCCCTTTTCAAGGATGAGTAATACTGCATTGTATGAATAAACTATTTTGTGTATCCTTGGACACTTGGCTGGCTTCTACCTTTTTGCTATGGTGAATAATACTGCTATGAAGATGGGTGTACAAATATCTGTTTGAGTCCTTTCAGAAATGAAGTGCTGAACCATGTGGTAATTCTATATTAATATTTTTAGGAATCACCATATTGTGAGATAGGTTGTGTTGTTTCCATTTTGCAGATGAGAAAACTGAGGCAGAGCGAAATTAAGTGATTTCCTTAATCTCTTAAGCAAAGATTGAGTTGTGCAGCCAGCGATTGGCAGAGCTGGGATTTGAACTCATCAGTTTTACCTTTTAATGTCAGTGCTCTTGGCCTCTGTAACATACTGAATATATTAAAGTATGTGTAGCCCCTTTTCTACTGTTGCGCATGTAAGTTTCAGTTGGCTCTGCTGCATTAAACACAGCACTGCTTCAAATAGCGTTTATATGTATATGCTTTAATAGGATACATCTTAAAAAACAGAATCCTAGAGCTTAATCCTGGTGCTACAATTGGATGGTATTTTGGAGGGTCTGGAGATGGGATAAGCATGTTTTGCATGTGAGTGGAATGTAAACTGTGCCAGAGGGTGAACTGTGGTAGATTACAAAGATTGCCACAGATTCTTCTTCAAAAGACTTGCACACTGGGGTTTGCCTTTTCTTGCTTCTCTTGAAAGCTGCCACCATTTGAATAAGCCTGGGCTAGCCCGCCATGTGAAGAAGGCTGAGCCGGCCTGCCGGATGGTGACAGACATGTGGCACTTCTGTTGCTCCCAGTCAGCAAACTCCAGACATGTGAATGAGGCCAGCTGACAGTAGCTACCCTCCAGCCAACCTACCAATGCTCAACAACCTTGTAACAGAACACAAACACATGAGCAAGCCCGATTGAAAGGCACTGAGTCCAGCCGGTCCAGCAGATCGACCCATTAATAAATGGGAGTGAAAACTCCCTAATACAACTCTAAATATCTAAGATCTATTATTAACCACCTTATCAGAAAGGTAACATAAAGCCATTGGAATCAAGTATACATTTTCTAATATGAAAATCCTAAGACTGGTTAGTTACATGCTTCATTCATACTATATTTTATTTTTAATTTTTGTTTTTTCGTTTTTGAGACAGTCTTGCTCTGTCACCCAGCCTGGAGTGAAGTGGCATGATGTTGGCTCACTGCAACCTCCACCTCTCAGGTTCAAGCAATTATCCCACCTGAGCCTCCTGAGTAGCTGGGATTACAGGTGTGCACCACCACAACTGGCTAATTTTTGTATTTTTAGTAGAGATGGGGTTTCACTATGTTGACCAGGCTGGTCTCAAACTCCTGACCTCAGGTGATCTGCCTGCCTTGGCCTCCTGACATGCTGGGATTACAGGTGTGAGCCATGGTGCTGCCTGGCCATTCATACTATATTTTTATCACACTCTTCCTCCATTAAAAAAAAAAGTTTGCTCCTTTATTGACTGCAGAAAACTCTGTCCTCTTCTCTAAGTAGACTGTGAACTCCTTTAAGAGGGAATGTGGTGGAGTGGTTAATAACTCAGTTGCTGGAGTAAGGCTATCTGCCTTCAACTATCATTGCTACAACCACAAGTTCTGTGACTTTGAGAAAGGGGCATGAGCATTTTAAAGACTTTGAGGATAACATTGTAATATTATCCATATCAAACAGTTTTACCAATTAATCATCTACCAACTGTAAATAGGAGCACTTATTTTACTGTGCCCTCATCAACAATGACTATTTGATACTTAAGTATATGAATGGCAATTTGCTATGTTAGTATAATTTTAATTTTTGTCTTTTCAACTTATCTTGACTTCACTAATTATCAATGAAGTAAAACATTTTCTTTGCAGTTGTTGGGCAAAGGTAATGATCCTGAGTGTTGATGACCTTATTTTTCTTTAATTTTCTAAATGGCTTTTGAACTTTTGGCAGGGACCTGTGTGCAGTGACACCTTTGTCAGTAGATGACAAAGTAAAAAATAAGACAACATTAAGCGATAAGTCTCTTCAGGATGAACTCATATGCCAGGGCACCTTGATGATGATGTTCTGTCACTAGTTGGGAAATTGTACTTAGCAGATTATGTTAAATGAGTCAGTTGTGGTTTGGCATTTTCTGGACCAGGGCAAATCGAGGTATGGTCTATGGATCAGCACCAGCTGAGGGTTTGTTAGAAATGCAAATTCTACTGGAAAAGAATCTCTAAGGAGGTGGAATCCAGGACTAGGTCTACGTGTTAGCAAACTTTTGCTGAGTGGTATTAGCAAATGCTACTTAGCAAAAAAAGAACAAACTCCTGGCACATGATATGTCATGAGTGAACTTCAAAAATGTTACACTAAGTGAAAGAAGTCAGGCTTGAGACCACATGTTGTATGATTCCATTTGCGTGCAATACCCAGAAAAGGCAAATTTATAAAGACAGAACATGGATTAGTGGTTGCCCAGGACTGGAGGTGGGAATGAGAATTAACTGTAAATGGACATGAGGGATCTTACTGAGGGAGATGAAAATATTCTGAAAATGATTTATGGACCGAGTGCAAAGGCTAGTGCCTGTAATCCAAGCACTGTGAGACGTTGACGTGGGAGGAGTGTTTGAGCCCAGGAGTTCGAGACCAACCTGGGCAACGTAGAGCCCCATTGCACAAAATATGAAAATAAAATGATGTATGATGCCACCCAGTAGAGTTACTAAAAGTCATTGAATTTTAAGTACACACTTGAAATTGGTGAATTTGATGGTAGGTAAATTGTATCTCAAAACCTCTTTTTTAAAAATGAGCTCTTCAAGTTATTCTGATGCGCATTGACCTAGACACAGCTGTTCCCAAACCTGATTGAAGATAAGCATCACCTGGAGTTCTTGGTGAAAAGCAATCCGTGACACCTGGACCCCAGTCAAAACCTACCCTGTTGTAATGTCCATTGGATGGCCATAGCAATTCTTGTCTTTCGTAGGGTATTATTCGGAAATCAGCAAAGAAAACTTAAAGCAGTTGTTTTCTCCTTTGCCATACAGTGTAACTGTAGGAAGCTTTAAATGGTTAACAATAAAATATTCTATATTAAAAAATAGCTAGAAGAGAGGCTTTTGAATGTTGTCACCATAAATAAATAACACATTGGGCGAAGCATACACTACCTTGATTGGATCATTATCCAAGATAGATATGTCGCAAAACATCAAATTGCACCACATAAATGTGTACAGTTATATCAAACAATAAATTAATTTAAAAAATTAAAGTGCAGATGTTCACAGAAGTTTCGATTTGTTTGGGGCATGGGGAGTTTTCAACAGTGCCCAGAAAATTCTAACATGCAGCCAAGGTAAGCACCGTGGCCAATGGTCATTACTGCCTAATCTTTTCAACTCGTATCTGCCAACCCTACGGGCATGCAGCAAATCCTTGTGGTCTAGAACAGAATTTGTTAGCATTTCAGCCATTACATCTGTGTAAGGAAAATAAGTCAAAAGCTGGATGTATTCTATTTATTTTCAAGGCAAGTTCCTAGAAAGCTCTCTCTATTCTATACTCCCCATCATATCTTTGGGCAGAACTTAGTCACATGGCTCTTTCTGCAAGTGTGGCTAGGAAGTGTAATCATTTAGTTGGATTGTTTCAAGCCCAGCTAAAAATTAGTGTTCTGTTACTAAGAAAGAAGAGAAGGATGGATATTTAAAGACAAGTAGAAGACTTGGTGACACTGATACGTTACTTATTTTTATGTTACTCATCTTTTCAGATGAAAAAACTGAGGTAGGGGTTGCTAAATAAAATAGAAGCTGCCCAGTTAAATTTAAATTGCAAAGGAACAATTTTTTTAGTATAATGTTCCAGATATTATATGGAACATACTTATGCTAAAAAAAATTCATTGTTTATCTGAAATTCAAATTTAACTCATCTTCCTGTATTTGTATTTTGCTAAATCTGGCAACCGTAAACTTAGGTTGAGAGAGTCTTTCTCAAGGACACTTTTTAATTGCAAAGACTGACTTGAACCCAGGTCTGTTTGACTCTGAAAATCACGTTCTTAGCTACTATGCTGTTAGTAATATTTATCTACCCTTTATAGTTTTCCACTTACGTTCAGCTTCCTTGTGTCTTTGTTTCGAGGTCCTCCTCTCTGAAATAGAGCCATCTTCTATAAATAGGAAACAGAGGTCCACAGGACCTGGGATGATTCTAGCTTTTTCGCTTATCAGCCACATGACTCTGAAGAAACAATTTAACTTCTTTGTGTTGAAATTTCCTCATCTGCAAAAATGGGTAAGATGGTAATGATGATTATAGTTCTTTATAGGGTTGTTGTGAGGATTAAATGAGTGTGCATCAAAAGCTTTTAGTATGAGGCTTGACAGAAAGTAAACCTTCAATAAATGTTAGGAGAGTTGATTTTGTTTTTCCTGGTCCTGCTGTGGCAGATGTCTGCTTTAATCCATATCTTCTGGCTGCAAGACCAGTGTGGTGTTGGAATCGTTATGTAGGTACACACATGATTATAGACACTCTTAAGAAGAGCAAGAATTCAGTGACTGTGTAAATTCTTGCAGTAAGTGATGTTTAATTCCTCTTCCAAGCTTAGATTCCTAGGACAATCTGTTATATCATATGGCAGATGTCTTTTTGTGCTGGTGTGTGCAGTCACTCTTCCTTTCTCCTTGATCAGTCATCCCAGAGGTTTGTTGAACTTACTAAAGACAGAGCATATTCTTTTTCCATTTCTTTAATTTCTGATGTTTTCTGTATTGTTTCGTCCTTAGTTTTTTACCGTAATTTCTTGTGCTTAACTTCAGTTCAGTAGTTTTTAACATTTCTCCCTTGATGTCAAAATACTTAAAAAAAATTGTACAAGCATGATTTTACACACTTGTATAGATAAAACTATATACCTCTTTTTTTTTTTTTTTTTTTTTTTGACACAGTGTCTCACTCTGTTACCCAGGCTGGAGTGTAGTGGCATCATCTCAGCTCACTGCAACCTCTGCCTCCAGAATTCAAATGATTCTCCTGCCTCAGCCTCCCGAGTAGCTAAAATCTAGGTGCCCACCACCATGTCTGGCTAATTTTTGGACTTGGTAGAGACAGGGTTTCACCATGTTGGCCAGGCAGTCTCAAACTCCTGACCGAAAGTGGTCTGCCCACCTTGGCCTCCCAAAGTGCTGGGATTACAGGTGTGAGCCACCATGCCCGGCCCTATACCTCCTTTTTCTTAGACTTGTCTTTTTTCCCCAAAACATAATCCCTTTTTCTCTACTTGATCTCACTGTATTCTTGTATTAATAAACTAGGTTGAATTTTTCCAAACGTCTCTTAGTATCCATGTGATCATATATAGACATTTATGTACATATACGTCTCAAAAGTTGCTGTTGTTTAGCTTATAAAAATGGAATCAAAATATACAAACTTTCAACTATCTTGCTTTTCCTAGTCAGTGATGCCTTTTTGGAAATCCCTCCAAATCCTGAGATAGCTCTAATTTATTTTCTATAATAGTCTACATAATATTCCATTGTGTGGATGCTTCAAAGTTTACTCAGGCATTTCTTTATTGATGGATATTAACTTTATTTCCAGTTCATTGCCACTTAAAATGATACTGAAATAAATACCCTAGTACTCAAATCCTTATGTACTCATGTTTTTATTTCTATAAAGGGAAGTTTGAACTGCCCTTTAAAAGACATTTTCTTACTATATCATCTTTTCTGTTAGAGCTTCTGGTTAGCTATGCTTAGCAAGTTCTCAAGGTCTCAAACTGTACATATAGTTCCCTGGACATTTGTAAGATTTTTATTCACTAATTTTTACATACCTAAATCTTTCATGTATATGTAGTTACTTCCTAGAAGCTATAAAAGAAAAAGATAGGCACATTTGTATGTATAAAATTTAATAACTACCGATGACAAAAAATCATAAACATAATCAATGAACTAAGTTTTAAAAAGAGATGTGAAAATGTAATACTTCTAATAGATCAAGAAATAATATCTATATGATAACATTTGGCTCTGTGTTCCCACCCAGATCTCATCTGTGGCTCCCATAATTTGCGTATGTTGTGGGAGGGACCTGGTGGTAGATGAGTGAATTATGGGGGTGGGTCTTCCCTGTGCTGTTCTCGTGATAGTGAATGGGTCTCACAAGATCTGATGGCTTTAAAAATGAGAGTTGCCCTGCACAAGTCTTTGCTGCCTGCAGTCATCAAGGTTAAGATGTGACTTGCTCCTCTTTGCCTTCTGCCATGATTGTGAGGCCTCCCCAGCCACGTGGAACTTTAAGTCCAATTAAACCTGTTTCTTGTGTAAATTGCCCAGACTTGGGTATGTCTTTATAAGCATCGTGAAGACAGACTAATGCACTATAACATTAAAATATACTTGGCCAGGTGCGGTGGCTCACACTTGTAATCCCAGCACCTTGGGAGGCTGAGGCGGGCAGGTCATGAGGTCAAGAGATCGAGACCATCCTGGCCAACATGTTGAAACCCTGTCTCTACTGAAAATACAAAAATTAGCTGGGCGTGGTGGCACACGCCTGTAATCCCAGCTACTCAGGAGGCGGAGACGGGAGAATTGGTTGAACCCGGGAGGCGGAATTTGCAGTGAGCTGAGATCGTGCCACTGCATTCCAGCCTGACAGAGCAAGACTCCATCTCAAAAAAAAATTATACACACACACACACACACACACACTCTCTCTCTCTCTCTCTCTTTCTCTCTCTTTTTTGATTTGACAGGAAAAGATGATATAGGAATATAGATTTGAAAGCGCAATTCAAACTTCTCTTACTGAAGTCTAATTTACACTGAAGAAGTCAGAGAGTGTTTGCATATGTGTAAAACTGGAGCTACCATACTGACCAATGTGTAGAATACCACCAGCACCTCAAAAGACTCCCTTCTATACTTTACTAGTCACTATCACAACCTCAAAGGTAACTGCTGTTCTGACTTCTATCACCATAGATTAATTTGTCTCTTCCTGAACTTCCAGCGTATAGTATGTGCTTGTATCAGTCAGGGTCCAGACAGAAGATGTAAACTACTGCCTTCTGTCACTCAACCTAATACCCGTGAGATTCATTTGCGTTGTATGTTGTGATGGTTTGTTCTTTTGAATTTCTTTGCTGCCTTCCATACCAAATATACACTTTTTTTTTTCTGTTGTTGAACATTGGGGTCATTTCTAAAATTCGGTTGTTACGAATAAATCACCATAAGAATCGTGTTGTTGGATGAGTGCATTAATTTCTTGTATATACTGATAGATATTTGTCCCTGCCCAAATCTGATGTTGAATTGTAATGCCCAGTATTGGAGGTGGGGCTTGGCAGGAGGTGATTGGATCTAGGGGGTGTATTTCTCACGAATGGTTTAGCACCATCTTCTCGGTGCTATCCTCACAATGAGTTCTCCTGAAATCTGGCTGTTTAAATGTGTGGTACCTCCCTCTCTCTATTGATCCCGCTTTTGCCATGTGAAGTGCCTGTTCCCACTTTCCCTTTTGCCATGAGTAAGAGCTCCCTGAGGACTACCCAGAAGCTGAGCAGATGCCAGCACCATGCTTCCTGTACAGCCTGCAGAAAGTGAGCCAATTAGACCTCTGTTCTTTCTAAATTATGCAGTCTCATATTTCTTTACAGAGGTGCAAGAACAGCCTAACATAAACACATACAGGAGTGGAGTTGTTTGGACCCTTATGACCCAGTAGCTCCACATCCTTGCCAAAATTTGGCATTGTCATACTAGTTTTAGCTATTCTGGTAATTATGTGGTAGTATTTTTTAGTGATTTTAATTTGCATTTCCCAATGTTGAGCAACTTTACATGTGCTTATTGGCCATTTGCAGATAAATCGGATATCCTCTTTTGTGAAGTGCTCTACATTGTTTAAATTGGGTTGTCGAAGTTTAAAAAAATACGCTTTCTGGATGTGAGTTCCTGTCAAATATGTGCATGGAGAATTTCATCTAGTGTGAGGCTTGCCTATTCACTTTCTTATCATTCCTTTTGATAAACAGTAGTTCTTAATTTTAATGAAATGCAAATTATCTTTTTTTATCATTTATAGTGTTTTTTGTGTCCTAGTTAAGAATTTCTTTTATTCCTGAAGTTTATAAAGATATTATCCTATGTTCTTTTCCAGAAACTTTATTTTTTTTCAGTTTTATAGTTAGGTACGTGTTCCTCCTCAAGTTAGTCTTTGATGTGACACAGAAGCCAAGATACCATTTTTTTCCATATGAGTAAGTCACATGCTTCAGAATCATGTACTGAAAATACTACTCAATAATAATGTGTATTTCAAAATCACTAAAAGAGTAGGTTGTAAATGTTTGTACCAAAAAGAAATGTTAAGTATGTGAGGTGATAAATAGGTTAATGAGCCTGATTTAACCATGATACAAGTATACATACATCTTAACATCACAGTGTAGTTTATATATACAGTTATTATCAGTTAAAAATAAAATGTAAAAAACATATAAATTTTAAAATATGTTTAAAAAATACCGTTGTTTCCCCACTGAGTTGCCCAAGCAATAAATCAAATAACAGTGTAAATGAGTCTCTATTTCTGAATCACTGTTGTCTTCCATGGTTCTATTTATTGCTGAACCAATATTACACCCTCACGTTTATTGTAACTTCACAGGCATCACAGAAATATGATAGTCAAAGTGTTTCAGTTTTGTTCAAGATGTTTTTAACTACAGATTCTTTCCACTTTCATATAAATTTTAGAATTACCTTATGAATTTACACACACACACACACACACACACACACACACCCTTCTGGGCTTTTGAAGAGAGCTGTACTAATGTATATATCAATTTGAAGGGAATTGGTATTTTTATTATAGTAAAACTGCTAATATAAACATAAAAATGTTGCACTTCTAGAGTTTGATTTTTGGTGCTATGATAAATGTTACTTTTTAAATTTTGTTTTTGAAATGTTTGCTGTGGAATGTATAAATACACTTGATTTTCATATACTGACCTTGTTTTTATTGACCTTATTAAATTCACTTATTCCTAAAAATTTCCTTGTAGAATCTTTTGAATTTTCTACTTATATAATTCAAGCAATAGAATAGAAGTAATAATAGTGGAAACCTTTGTCTTGTTCTTATTGTCATATTTTACCACTAGTAGGTTAATATAGGTATTTTTGAAGGTACACATAATCAGATTAAAAAATTAACTTTTCTTTCAATTCCCAATTTACTGAGCTTTTTGTTTTAAAATAAGAAATGAATGTTGAATTTTATCTAATACTGTTTCTGCATGTTTTCAGATAATTGTAGTAATTTTTGCCTGTCTTCTGTTTATAATGAATGATATGACTGATTTTTGAATGTTAACTTAGCTTTCCTGGTGTAAATTCTACATAATTGGCTTCTTATTTTTATTATTGCTGTTTAGGATTTGCTACTTCATTTTTTTTTCTATTTTTTCTTAAAAAAATGGGATACATGTGCAGAACATGCACATTTGTTACATAGGTATATATGTGCCATGGTGGTTTGCTGCACCTGTTGACCCATTCATTCTCTATGGTTCTTCCCCTCACCCCCCACCCCCAACAGGCCCTGGTGTGTGTTGTTCCCTTCTCTGTGTCCATGTGTTCTCAGTGTTCATCTCCCACTTATGAGTGAGCACATGCAGTGTTTGTTTTTCTGTTCCTGTGTGTGTTTGCTGAGGATGATGGCTTCCAGTTTCATCTGTGTCCATGCAAAGGACATGATCTCATTCCTTTTTCTGGCTGCATAGTCTTCCATTGTGTATATGTACCACATTTTCTCTGTCTATCATTGATGGGGATTTGGGTTGGTTTCATGCCTTTGCTATTGTAAATAGTGCTGCAATAAACATAAATATGCATGTGTTTTTTTAGAATGATTTATATTCCTTTGGGTATATACCCAGTAATGGGATTACTGAGTCAAATGCTGTTTCTTGTTCTAGATCCTTGAGGAATCACCACACTGTCTTCCACAATGGTTTAACTAATTTACATTCCTACCAACAGTGTAAAAGCATCCCTATTTCTCTGCAACCTTGTCAGCATCTATTGTTTCCTGACTTTTTAATAATCACCATTCTGACTGGCATGAGATGTTACCTCATTGTGGTGTTGATATGGGTTTCTCTGATAATCAGTGATGTTGAGCTTTTTTTCATGTTTGTTGGCTGTGTAAATGTCTTTTAAGAAGTGTCTATTCATATCCTTTGCTCACTTTTTGATGGCATTGTCTTTTTCTTGTACATACATTTAAGTTCCTTGTAAAATCTGGATATTAGACCTTTGTCACATGGGTAGACTGCAAAAATTTTCTTCCATTCCGTAGGCTGCCTGTTCACTCTGATGATAGTTTCTTTTGATGTGCAGAAGCTCTTTAGTTTAATTAGATCCCTTTTGTAAATTTTGGCTTTCGTTGGAATTGCTTTTGGCATTTTTGTCATGAAGTCTTTGCCCATGCCTATGTCCTGAGGTATTTCCTAGGTTTTCTTTGAGGGTTTTTATGGTTTTGGGTTTTACAGTTAAGTCTTTAATTCATACTGAGTTAATTTTTGTATAACGTGTAAGGAAGCGGCCCAGTTTCAGTTTTCTGCATATGGCTAGCCAGTTTTCCCAGCACCATTTATTGAATAGAAGATCCTTTCCCCATTGCTTGTGTTTGTCAGGTTTGTCAAAGATCAGATGGTTGTAGATGTGTGGCATTATTTCCGAGGTCTCTGTTCTGTTACATTGGTCTGTATGTCTGTTTTGGTACCAGTACCATGCTGTTTTGGTTACAGAGCCTTGTAGTATAGTTTGAAGTTGGGTAACGTGATGTCTCAAGGTTTGTTCTTTTTGCTTAGAATGGTCTTGGCTATGTGGGATCTTTTTTGATTCCATATGAAAATTAAAATAGTTTTTTTTCTAAATGTGAAGAATATCAATGGTAGTTTGATGGAAATAGCATTGAATCTATAAATTACTTTGGGAAGTATGGCCATTTTCACAATACTGATTCTTTCTATCCAGGAGGATGGAATGTTTTTCCATTTGTGTCCTGATTTCCTTGAGCAGTGGTTTTAGTTCTCCTTGAAGAAATCCCTCACATCCCTTGTTAGCTGTATTCCTAGGCATTTTATTCTCTTTGTAGTGACTGTGAATGGGAGTTCATTCATGATTTGGCTCTCTGCTTGCCTGTTGTTGGTGTAAAGGAATGCTAGTGATTTTTGCACATTGATTTTGTATCCTGAGACTTTGCTGAAGTTGCTTATCAGTTCAAGAAGTTTTTGGGCTGAGATGATGGCGTTTTCCAAATATAAAATCATGTCATCTGCAAACGGAGACAACTTGACTTCTTTTCTTCCTATTTGAACACCTTTTATTTCTTTCCCTTGCCTGATTGCCCTGGCTAGAACTTCCAATACTGTGTTGAATAGGAGTGGTGAGAGGGCATTCTTGTCTTGTACCGGTTTTCAAAGGGAATGCTTCCAGTTTGATAAGATTGGTTAATCATATTGCTCAAATCTTCTATAGCCACACTAACTTTCTCTAATTAAATTTTTTCTATCACTGAGAGATATGTGTTAAGAGTTCCAACACTTCGTGTAGTTTTGTCTAGCTCTCCCATCAGATCTGTCTACTTAAAATCCACCTATTTTAAAACTATATTAAGTACTTTGAACATCAGGGTAGCTATATCTTCCTGTTGAGTTGACTTTTTTGTTAATAGATGTCACACTTTTCTCTCATAACTCTTTAAAATCACCGTTCTGACATTAATATAGCCTTATGTGCTTTTTTGCTAGTGTTCATATATTGGATGACATATGTTTTCCATCATTTCACTTCTAATCTTTCTTTTATGTTTAAAACGCATTTCTTATAATGAGCACATAGGTAGATCTTGTTTTCTCCAGGCTGATAATCTTTTAATTGCAGTGTTTATTTTCATTTAGTGTAGTTACTACTATAATTAAGTTTACCAAATGTATCAGCTCACTATTCATGTGTCTTTTCTCTTCTTTGCTCACGCACTCCTTTACTGTTTTTTTGGGTATTTATTACTTTCATTAGTTCACTTTATCTCCTCTAGATTTTTGCAGTCCCTGTTGTTCAGTATTTCCACTCAACTCCTTTCCCCTTCTTTTTGCTGTTATTACTACACATTTCCCTCAACATACACTATAATTTTTACTAAGTTTTGCCATTGTTTTTGCCTTAAACAGTGAATACATTTTAAAAAGTGATCCATATATTTACCCCATTCAGTGCTCTTAAATTCCTCTTGCACTTTCATGAATCCACTTGGAATAACTTTCCTTTATTTTGAAAAGCTTCATCTATTGTAGTATGAGTCTGCAGGTCACAAATTCTCTCAATTTCTGTTTAGGAAGGTCTTTATTTTACCTTCATATTTGAAGAATATTTTTGTGGGAATGGAATTCCAGCCTGGTAATTATTTTCCTTCACAGTTTTAAAGCGGCCATTTCTTTGTTTTCTGGCTTTTGCGATGCTATGCTTTGAATATCTGTCCCTTCCAAAACTCATGTTGAAACTTAATCCCCAATGTGGCAGTGTTGAGAGGTGGGGCCTATAGGAGGTGATTGGAATATGTGGGCTCTTCTCTCATGAATGGATGAATCGTTTAAAGGACAAATGAGTTATCGTGGGAGGTGAACTCATGGTTTTATAAGAAGGGGAAAGCAGACCTGAGATAGCATATTAGCATGCTCAGTCCCCAACCATGTGATACCCTGCACTGCCATGGAACTCTGTGGAGAGTCTCCTTCTGCAAGAAGGTGCTCACCAGATGTAGCCCCTTGACCTTGGAGTTATCAGCCTCCATAACTATAAGAAATAAATTCCTATTCACTTAAAGGTACCCAGTGTCAGCTGTAAGCAATAGAAAATTGACTAAGACACATAGTATCTGGTAAGTGAGTTATGTTTCTCATTTTTGTTTCTCTAAAGGCAATTCTTTCTTTTTATAGGGGGAGCGGTTGGGTTGGATTTCTAAATATTTTCTCTCCAACATTAGTGTTTAGTTTGGCTATGACATTATTTTTGAGTTTTTTGTTTTTCTTGACTATGTGTATTGATGTCCTTTATCAGATTTGGAAAGCTTTAAGAAATTATTCCTTAAATATTTCTTCTACCCGATGCTCTTTTCCTTCTGGTACTTCAACTCATTGATGTTAGGCCTTCTGACCACATCTTACAGCTCTCTTATGCTCTGCTTTGTGTTTTTCATTATCTTTTAATCTCTTTGTGATTTGATTTAGATATTTCCTATTGATTTGCCTTTGAGTTTACTATACTATGTCTGCTGTTAAACTCATCCAATTAGTTCTGAATTGCAGATTTTGTTTTGTGCAGGTCTTGAATGTCCATTTGATTCTGATTATTCTTGGCTGTTGTAAGCACTTGAATGGTGTGAAGTAATTAATATTGACTAATATTGAGCCACTCTCTCCTGGGTGATGGGTTGACAGATGAGCTTTGCCAAACAAACCGTGCAATTCAGTGGATGACTTTAAAATATCAGTATTTGTAGGTCTCGTCTCTTGGGTTTGCCAATTCTTTGTCCAGACAGGAATTCTCTAATTTCCTAACACCATTTGGGAGTAGAATACCTTGTCGTGATCATTATCTGTCTATCTGTCTAATTTATCTATATTTTAACCCTGCTGCTTTCAACTCTTGTATTACTGTCTTTTGTGTAACAGGATAGAATCTCTCTAGTTCAATTTTATAGGTAGTAAATTCTCCTGCTTAAATGGAGGAGAGGGAGTCACTTGGCTGTGTGAAGCTAATGAGGAATTTGGGGGTCTAATGTACTTTAAATAGAGTTCAAGGAATTCTGGTTTTGTTCCCACCCACCTTCCCAGGTATCAGGGACCTCAATCTTTAAAGCTCTCCTGGGGTTATGCAAATACATAGTAGTGTTTTCGGTTTGTCTTATTTTGTTTCTGTTTGGCTTTCTTTTCTACAGGATTTTGGGTCTCAGCTTTCTTTAGTTTGTTGATTCCATTTTGAAAAAATGTGCTCTGATTTTTTCTCTGAAGTTAGCTTTTCTCTTGATTTTTTACCTTCAGAGTTTATACATTTTTATATTTTACTGATACTGGAAAGTGGTCTCAATCCAGACCCCAAAAGAGCGTTATTGGATCTTGCACAAGAAAGAACTCTAGATGAATCCACAGAGTAAAGTGAAAGCAAGTTTATGAAGAAAGTAAAGGAGTAAAGAATGGTTACTCCATAGGCAAAGCAGCAGCTTGGGCTGCTGGACTAAGGACACTTATAGTTATTACTTGATGATATAGTAAACGTGGAGTGGATTATTCATGAGTTTTCTGGAAAGAGGTGAGCAATTCTTGGAACTAAGGATTCCTCCCCTTTTTAGACCATATAGAGTAATTTCCTGATGTTGCCATGGCATTTGTAAACTGTCATGGCACTGTGGGAGTGTCTGTTAGCATGCTAGTGAATTATAATGAGCATATAATGAGCAGTGAGGATCACCAGAGGTCACTTTGGTCACCATCTGAGTTTTGGCTGGCTTCTTTACCACAGCCTGTTTTATGAGCAAGGTCTTTCTGACCTATATCTTGTGCTGACCTTCTATCTCATCCTGTGACGTAGAATGCCGAACTTTCCTGGGAATGCAGCCCAGTAGGTCTTGGCCTCATTTTACCCAGCCCCTATCCAAGATGGAGTTACTCTGGTTCAAATGCCTCTGACACTACTATTGCTATGGTAAAGTTCAGGAATAGAGAAGGACTATATTTAAACTGAAGCCTACTTAAAATTCTTAATTACTAGAGTCATTTAAAAATTACTAGAGTTCTAATATCTGAAAGTCTTATTTTATGCTTTCAAAAAACATTTGATTTTTTTTTCCTCAAAGAGTTCTGTCTTTTCATATGGTTTCTATACTTTGATCTCTCTAGTCATTTTAAACGTAACTGTTTTAGGTTCTCATACACATTGTCCTCTTAAGTGCTAAAGGTCTTTGTTGTGTCTGCTGAATCACCTCCATGGTGGATTATTACCTGAAAGGGTTTGTAGTTATTCTTCTGTGAGCTCATCATCTTTCGGGATTTTTTTTTTTTGTATAGTACAATGACACCTGGGTTATAAAGTTTCTCCTGAGTGTGGCTCTACATGAGGCTCTTCTGTGATCTCCAAAAATACAAGCATATGGCCAGTTGCAGATTAGTTTCTTGAATGGAAGATCCTTATACCATCGGAAAGGCATATATACAGGTTTTATATTTACTTGTAGCTCAGATTTTGGATTTTATGTTCTCATGGGAAGTTTTCTTTTTCTGCTCCAGCATCAAAGCAGATATGAGATTGTTTATTTTCTTATTTTCGTTGGCACCATTTTAAAATTCCTGTTTGTTTAAGCGTTAGCTCTTCATGAAGTGTGGTTCTCAGTCTGAGCTTAAATCTCTGCCTGCACGTGAAGACTCTGGCCCCCAGCTGTCATGACAGACGTCTGAATCTGATTGCTTTTCAGGCTGCCCTCCTTCAGCATGAAACCTAACTCACTGTCCTTAATTTCCTCATTTTTGGTACCGATTTGTCTCTTTCTTTTGAACTTAGCTATGAATTTTTGTGAGGGCATGAGGGAAGAGGGGTTATATTTTACCCAAAATTGTAATGGCTTTTGGTAGAGTATGGTAGAAATGGAGATGGAATGGTTGCATCATCTCAATGTTGTATTAGAACTGAAAGACCTATATACTGTTAATGTACTTGGTTTTCCCTCCAAAATTATATCGTGGAGCATTTTCTATATTAGGGCATATCATTGTCTTGAATGATTACACAGTATTTCATTACATATATTAGATATAGAGGTCTTAATCACTACATTATTTGGTTGAGGAGAGCTTTTTGCTATTATAAACAACATTGCAATGAAGAGCCATTTCACATATTTCTTATTTAAAAGAGAGTAGAATCACATAGCCAAAGAATATGTCCATTGCATTTTAAGATTTTGTAGATACTTTTACAAAAATAGAGCTGTAACATCTTTTGTCCTTAGGGGAAAATGTGACTTCTCTGTTGCGTGCCTCTCCTGAGAAGCATCCTTTGGGATCTGAGTCCAGGTGACTCTGACAGGAGAAGAAAGAGAGAAGCATGGTTCTTGGGAAGTGACTAATATGTTTGGAGCAGAAAGCAATTGTTTTAAAACCAAAGGTGACTCTTCCAAAATTTGAAAAAACAAAACAAAAACCCACATTTATAAAGAGACTCTTTTCCGAGATTTCAGCAGGGCTGTAAATAGATTTCAAGGACAGGACTACATCAAGACTTGCCATAGGCTCTGTCCCCAGCTCCAGCCTCTGGCTGTCTCTAGGCAACATCCTCTGCCCCTCATGGGGAGGGGGCTGTTGAGGTCACAGCTGGCTTCTCTGAGGGAAGCAGAGGATTTTCTCCTTCTCTCTGCTCAGGAGATCCACGGGATATTTGGTTCCTTGCCTTTTTGAAATGCAAATGAAATATGCAGGAGGTGGAGTTGAAACATCTATGGATGGCAGGTTGCTTCACAGAAATGTTTTCAAGAAGAAGGGAAGAATGTGCTCCTGCAGTTGAGTGACAGAACCTCATACAATTCATGATTATCAGTTGAGTTTAAGGTGTTTGAAAAATATATTTTTAACTTTCATTATGTATTTCTGTCCTCTGTGGGCATAGGGAGTGGAGGGAGGGGGAACTATCCTTGGAGGAGCTGGATGTATTTACTTGTTCATTGCACCTGTATTCCCCACCTGCTGTGGTCAACTTGCTGGTGACCTTGTTGGGCATGGGAGATTGTTACTCTTTTCAGACTCTGGAAACTTCCTGCATTGAGTTGAAGATTTTGGGTGACTGTATTTCAATTTCAGCCTACTTTTTACAAATTGTGGGATCTTGGGGATAATTTCTTAACTTCTCTAACCTATTGTTTCCTTACCAGTAATTTGGGGATAGCCTTACCAGCAGGGAATAAGTTCCATGATTCCCTGAAACCTATGGATGACTGAAAGTGGATAGTCTAGAACCCTATATTTACTAGATTTTTTCTTGTGTGTACATATCCATGATAAAGTTTAAATTGTAAATGAAGTACAATATTTTTGCACTTTGTATCCATTATTAAGTAAAGTAAGAGTTACATAAATACACTATGATACCATGGCAGTCAATCTGATAACTGAGATGGCTCTTAAGTGGCTAATTCGAGTAGTGTATACAACACGGATATGCTGTACACTAGGATGATTCATGGCTCAAGCAGGATGGCTTATGATTTCCTTACTCTCTTGGAACAACATGCAATTTAAAACTTACAAATTGTGGGAGAGATCCAAGATAGCCGATTAACAACAGCTCAGGATTGTAGATCCCAGTGAAAGCGCAGAGAGCGAGTGGATGCCACAATTTCAGACGAATTTCTGTTGCCCGCAAACTGGGAGATTCCCGGCAGAGGAGCCACACAGGTCACCAGCGCGACTCTTTTGGCCAGTGCGGCTGTTCTGCCAGTGCCCTGGCGCAGTGCAGCGCTTCTCAGTGCGGAGTATACGCGACCGGGTGCCCTTTGAGTCGGGCTCGGCTGGTCCCATCCCCACAAGGAGAACAGCAATTGGAAGCGCTGAGGACTGAGAGTTTCACAGTAAGCACAGCTGAACCCGGGAAGGCCTAGCTCTGTGCGGAAGGGGCGTCCTCCAAAGG
>CAUYLG010065860.1:0-62753 GCA_963573385.1 Cacajao melanocephalus | reverse complement strand
ATTTACTCTGCACCAAGAACCACCGTGCCAGGGCGCCAGCAAAACCGCCACGCCAGCCACGAGTTGCGAAAGCGACCCGTGAGGCTCCTCCACTGGGAATCTCCTGGTCCGTAGGCAACAAAAATTCATCTGTAAGTGTGGCGTCCTCTCGTTCTGTGTGCTTTCTCTGGGAGCTATAATCCTGAGCTGCTAGTAGTCAGCCATCTCGGATCTCTCTCTCTACACTAGAAACTTTTAACATGGCTGGGCCTCAGTATTCTTGGAGTACCATCTTACAAGCTTTTCTTGCCTTCAACTGAAATTATTTTATTTCCCCATTGCCAGTTTTGTTAAATACATTGCATGATAAGAGTGAAGGGAAGAAGGCAGGTAATCAAGCCAAATCTCTTGCCTTCAACATTTCCTGTAGTCTTAGGCTAAACGTTTTCCAACCTCCCTTCCTATTTTATTCTGTTACCTGTTTTTCAGGTATGCATTTTGACACTTAGCCCCAAAGTGTGCAGGCAGAGAGGAATGTGTAGTTTACTATATTAGTTCATGACTGTCTTAGCAAAAATGCACTTTAATATGGCATTCTTTCCCTTCTCACTCTTTTATTCATGTAGCGACAATTTGTTAGCCACCTACCATATTGCCAAGCAATGGTCTGGGTATTTCATGGGCTCATACTGACCATTTACTGCAGTATGCATCAAATACTCACAGTTGTCTCTACTTTGCAAATGGAAGACTAGAGTGAAGTGATTTGCCCCTGGTTGCAGAACCAGTGAGTCATAAACCTGAGATTCCAGTCAAGGCTTCTCAGAGTCCAGGCCCTTTCTTTCCACTATGCCACGTGGAGTTTCTTTCCACTATGCCACAGAGTTGTTTTCCACTGTGCCACGTGGAGTTTCTTTCCACTATGCCACATGGTTTCTTTCCACTATGCCACATAGAGTTGTTTTCCACTATGCCATGTGGAGTTTCTTTCTGCTATGCAACATGGAGTTTCTTTCCACTATGCCACATAGAGTTTCTTTCCACTATGCCATGTGGCGCCTTCTCCAGTTTTTCTTCTCTGTCCGTTTGCATCTTTTCCTACCTCCCCTGGCTCCAGCACTCCTCAGCTCCTTCGTGTTCTTTTACACAGCTCTGAGAGCCTCAGTAGTCCATTTTCTAATAGTTTCATCAACCTACTCTCTTGATGAATGCAAGGTAGTAGAAAATACAAGATTAAACTGTCATGAGCTGCTTCTATGTAGGAAGCCTAACTTAGACTTAATGCTCTCATCTAAATAGCTGTTTCTTTCTTTGGAGTGTGCATTCTTATAAAATGGCAATATTTGTTGTTTAATTAATGAGACACCAGGAATAGATGAACAGTGAATATTGTTGCCTTTCCAAAATGCAGAATAATTGTGGTCAAATTAATCTGAAAATATAATATTTGAGAGGATCTTAAACCACATTTTAAAGTTCAGAGCTTCTCTGAGACTTCGGTATGCAAACATGCCCCCAAAACCTTATAGGACAGAGACATCGTGTAAAATGTTTTCCAATATAGATATTTGAAATGAGTTTCAGTAAAGCAATTAATGTGATGCATTTGATGATCATGTTTAGGGAAAAAATCATGAAAATGAAGTTAAATTATATTAGCCTTTTATGGCTTATAATGTCTGAATACTGAGCCATTCCAAACAGCTTGGGCTGTTTGGTCTAGAGAGCTAGGGCTAAAAATTGGCAAGTACTTTTGAATATTAGTGAAAAACACTACCCCAATGTTTAAATAAATAGCCAAAACACTTGAACAGATAATTTATGAAAGAAGAAATACAAATGGCCATGAACATGTGAAGAAATAGGTAGCTTTTCCCGGATTTAAAGATGCCGACTAAAAACTGTTCTAATATGTTATTGGTAATAAAATGGAAATATATTACTTAATATTATTCATAATTTATTGACTTCCAGTTATTTCCTTAGGTCCCAAAGGATATTCTCTCACAGATCTTGCAATCCAGGAGGGGATATGATTAGTTAGTAAACATACGTGTGTTTAAGACATTGGCTAGTAATCATTGCTGGGAGGAAATTAGAGCAGTAAGGGAATGTGAAGTGATGAGGAAGTGTGAGGGAAAGAGGCTCTTGGACAAGTGGCCCTAGGAAGAAGCTGTAAAGGAACACGCCATTCTAAGACACCCTTGAGGACACCAGGATGGTCCAGAGAGTTGGGACAGAAGGGACAGAGTCAGAGGCAGCCACGTGTGTGAGGGACAGAAGAAGATCTGGGGCCAGAACAGAGTGCGCTAGAGGCGGGTGGAGTGTGATGATCAGAGAAAGGGTTGGGGGCAGAAGGTTGGTTCTACAGGGACACTTGGAAATCAAGGGAAAGAGGGGAACTTTCATTCTGGGGATCACGGCAGATTTGAGAGAGGGAGGCAATGAAATGTGTCTCTTAAAAATTCCTCTGGCTATTCTGTGAAAAATTAACTCTGTAAACGATTTTGATGAGGGGCTGTGGTTTTGATAAACTAGAACCAACTAAACCTGTTAAGAGACCACTAGAGCAATCTGAGCAAGACAGGGTGGTTCTGGAATAAGGGATTAGAAGAACAGTTGGTGAGAATGATCAGATGTGATTTATCAGGAGGAAAAGCGGTGGCAGAACTCGCTGATTGATTTGACAAGTATGGCAAGAGAGAGAAATCGAGAATTTCCTTATTTGGGGCTAAGTAGGTGGTTAATAAGTCAGTGAGGCGGAGGCACTGGAGTACCTCAGAAAAATGTATTAAGCACCCTAATAATTGTATATGATTTGGTATAATAGTAATTCCAGTGATGGAAATGCTTTAAATGGGATAAAGGGAAATGTTGCCTAGATTTATGTATAATAGTGTTATTTATAACAGTGACATGTAAAAATCAATGTGTAAAAATAAAATGACTAAATGAATTGGTGTATAAATGTAATGGAATGTGGCATAGTCATTTAGGTACTGCCTAGTGACACAGGAAGGAAAATATTGATGATTAACTACTAAATAGAAATGAGGATGTAAAACTACAGGCATGTTATGTTCTCAATTTATTTTCAATAAATGCACTCATTTAATGAACATGCATTGAATGCTTACAGCATGTCTTTGAACACATAAAAAGTAAACTCATTGAAATATTAATGGTATTTACCTTTGAATGGAGAGATTATAAATTTATTTTATTTCAGTTTTACTATCTTTAAAAGTTTAGATAACTGTATTAATGTAATAATTTTTAAAGCTTTAAAAAAGCAGTATTTCTATAATGGCGAAGTATTTAAACTGATAACTTTTCCAAACTTTCCATAAAATATATATGAAATACACAGTTTCCTCATCTGGATGTTGTAAAATTAGGAGGCATTCATGCCTTCTTAAAAATCCGTGAGCTGCTCCTCAGCAGTATCTTCCAAACTGTCACATCGGCCTCTCTGATCCCAGCCGCCTACATTTTCCAGTTCATATCTTAGAGTTCAAAGTTACCTCCTCATCACTCTCTCTGGGGGCATGTGCACAGGAAAATGAAGCCACTGAGGTATGAGAGCCCAGTGAGAAAATAAGAACTATTTCCAAAATAAATCTCAACATAAAGAACTTTTCTCACACAGTGACAAGGACTACACATTAGAATGTCGCGAGAGCAGCACCTAGACAACAAGAGTCTAGGTTGTTCACTAACCAAAGACCATTCTCACTGGTTACTCAACAAATTCCCTAGATTAGAGTGAGCTACGGGCAAGGGGAAATGATGAGGTTGGAGAGAGTTGGGTCCAGGTGAAGGGGATACTTCTAAACCTCTGGCATCACAATATAATTCCGTGTTATTAGAACAAAAGCTTGCAAAATACTAATGGCATATTTCTGATCTAAGTATCTATCTATCTATCTGTCTCTCTCTCTATATATGCACATACATGTCTATAAAGGTGAGGACTATCCTCACCTTTATACAGAAAAAAGGACTATCCTCTCCCTAGTGGGAGAGTAGGTTGTAAAGGATAGTTCTTACTTTATCAATCTGTATCTATATAGATACATACATGGGGGTGTATATATATATATAAGTGTAGTCCTCACATTTTTCTTGAACTCCCGACCTCATGTGATCCACTCACCTTGGCCTCCAAAGTGCTTGGATTACAGGCGTGAGCCACCGCGCCCGGCCTCAATCCTCACTTTTTTCTACTAGCACATGAATACAATAGCACTCCATTTGTTATGGAGAGAGAAAAACCATCTATAATTCATAAGCATAAAACATCCACTTACAGGGCTCATTCTCTATTTTTCCTTTCATGTTAGATGCCAGCATTTATTTAGACTTTTTTTTAGAGCAGTTTTAGGTTCACAGAAAAATTTGAGAGAAAGGTAGAGATTTCGCATGTACTCCCTGATCCCCCCCCTACACACAGCCTCCCCTGTTCCCAGCATCCCCACCAGAGTGGTCCATTTGTTACAACTGATGAACCTGCCATGACCTATCATTATTACCCCAAGTTCATAGTTAACATTAGGGTTCCTTCTTAATGGTGTACATTCTATGGGTTTGGACAAATACAGTGACATGGATCCACTCATACAGAAACATGCAGAGCATTGTTACTGTCCTAACGACCCTCTGTGCTCTGTCCATTGATCAGCATCTGATCCATCTCCTGACAATTACCAAACAATCTTTCTATTGTCTCCATAGTTTTATCTTTTCCAGAATGCCATGTACTTGGAATCATACAAGGTTTAGACTTTTCAGATTGGCTTTTTCTCACTTGGTTATATGCATTTAAGGCTTCTCCATGTCTTTTCATGACTTGATAGTTCATTTTTATATAGCTGTGAATAATATTCCAATGTCTGGATGTACCATAGTTTATTCATTCAGCTACTAAAGGATATCTTGGTTGCTTCTAAGTGTTGGCAGTTATAAAAAAAGCTGATACAGACATCTGTGTGTAGGTGTGTGTGGATGTAATTTTTCAGCTCCTTTGGGTAAATACCAAGGGGCATGATTGCTGGGTCATAGGGTAAGAGTAGATTTGCTTTGTAAGAGATTACCAGGCTGGTGTGGTGTCTCATGCCTGTAGTCCAGCACTTTGGGAAGATAAAGAAGCAGGAGATTGCTTGAGCCCAGGAATTAGAAGCTAGCCTGGGCAACATGGTGAGACTCAGTTTCTGCAAAAGAAAAAAAAATTACAAAGAAAGAAATAGGTGAGCATGGTGATGCACATCTGTGTTCCCAGCTACTTGGGGAGGCTGAGGTAGGAAAGCCCAGGAGGTTTAGCCTTCAGTGAACCATGCCACTGCACTCCAGCCTGGGCAACAGGGCAAGACTGTGTCTTGAAAGAAAGAAAAGAAGAAAGGAAGGAAGGAAGGGAGAGAGAGAAAGAGAAAGAGAGAGAGAGAGAGAAAGAGAGAAAGAAAGAGAGAGAGAAAGAAAGAGAGAGAGAGAGGGAGAAAGAGAGAGAGAGGAAGAAAGAGAGAGAGAGAGAGAAAGAAAGAAAAGAAAGAAAGAAAGAAAATTGCCAAACTCTCTTCCAAAGTGGCTGTACCATTTTGCATTCCCACAAACGATGAAAGAGTGTCTGGTCCATTGATTCACATCCTCACAAGCATTTGTTACCATCCATGTTCTACATTTTGGCCACTTTAATAGGTATGTAGTATTGAAGGAGACTACAGAGAAGGGACCTCTAATGCAATGGGTGATCCTGAATTACATCCTAAGCCTTGGAAAAAAGTGCTATCAAGGGTGTACTTGGAAAAATTAATGAAATTTGAATATTAACTGCGGTTTAAGTAATTCAACATACTAATGTTGAATTTTCTGGTTTGGTAACTATTGTGTAAAAGAATATCCTTGTTCTTATAAAATACATACTAAAATATTTAGGGATAAAGAAGCATGATACCTGTGACCTTTCCAGTGGTTCAAAAATTGTGTGGGGGGTGCGTGTGTGAGAGAGAGAGAGTTTGAGGGTGACAGAAAAGGAGGAGAGAGAGCAGGAACAGAACTAGGGAACAGTGTCAACAGCAGGTGAGTTTGGATGTCTTAGTCTATTCGGCCTGTTACAACAAAACATCATAAACCGGGTGGCTTATAAGCAACAGAACCTTGTTTCTCACAGTTCTGAAGGCTGAGAAATCCAAGATCAAGGTGGCAGATTTGATGTTTAGTGAGAGCCCACTTCCTGGTTTTCAGAGTTGGCTGTCTTCTCACTGTATCCTTATGTGGTAGAAAGGGCAAGAGAGCTTTTTAGGGTCTCTTTTATAAAGGCACCTATCCCATGACTTGGGATTCAACCTCATGACTTGACCATCTTCCAAAGGCCCCACCTTCTGACATCGTAATCCTGGAAGTTAAAATATTAGCATATAAATTTGGGGTATTATCTCCATATATGTAAACATGGAGTCCATTGTGTTAGATAAAGGGTATTGTGTTAGTTTCTTAAGGTTGTTGTAATAGAGTAGCACACACTGGTGGTTTCGAACAACAGAAATGGTTTTGGAGGCTAGCAGTCCAAAAGCAGGGTATCAGCAGTACTGTGATGCCTCTAAAATCTCTAGGGGGACTCCCTCTCTCACATCTCCAAGCTCCTGATAGCCCCAGGTGTTCCCCAGCTTGTGACAGCTTCACCCCAGTGTCTGCCTCCATCCTCACGTGGCTGCCTTCCCCTGTCTGTGTGTCCATTTTCAAAATTCTCTCTTCTTACAAGAATACCAGTTGGACTGGATTAAGACCCTTCCTACTCCAGCCTGACTCATCTTAACTACTTACATCCATAGTCACCCTATGTCCAAATAAAGCCACATTCACAGGTACTGGGAGGTAAGGCTTAGATATATCATTTTGGAGGAAATGCAGTTCAAACCATAACAGGTACATAGGAGAGCTTTGCATTACTCTTGCAACTTTCTGTAAATCTGAAATGATACTTTAAAAAGTTACCAAAATGTGTTAGCATGTAAAAAAGTGGTCTTTGTTTACTAAAATGCCATTAGATAGATAATTATCATTTATAATGTGACTATTCCAGCCTGGACAACATAGTAAAACCCTGTCTCCAGTAACAAATAGAAACATTAGCTGGGTGTGGTGTGAGCATCTGTAATCCCAGCTCTCAGGAGTCTGTGGCAGGAGAATCGCTTGAACCTGGGAGGCAGAGGTCGCAGTAACCGGAGATGCTGCGACTGCACTTCAGCCTGGGTGACAGAGCGAGACTCAGTCTCAAAAAAACCAAAATAAATAAATAAATAATAATAAAATAGAAGCGGGTATTAATGTGTTATGTAACTATTACTAAATGAAATAATTGACAAGTATATTCTTTGAGGTTAAATCGTTACATAACGTAAACCAATAAATTCTTTATTTTACAGGAAATGTACACCTCTTGGTTCATATGCCATATGGCATGTGGTAAATTAAATTTCCATTTGTGGGGAATGATATATTTGAGTTTCATGTGGGGAATGATATATTTGAGTTTCATCTCCAACACTCCAGAAACATAGTCGAGGACAAATTGGAAGTTAAGCCGTCTTTCAGTTTCAATAATTAGAGAGGAAATTCGCTCAGGACTCCCAGTAAGAACTATGCAGCTTTCAACTGCAGAAAGTATTTGAGGGGTTGCTATTGAGTTTGCATATATAACATTAATTAATTTTATTTCCCTGATAAAAATCAATTATGATATGATTGATTGATTTTTTTCTGAGCCAAACTGAAAGACATGCCTCACACTCTATGTTGTACAAATACAGCATTTTTGTGGAGCTGTATAAAGCTTTTCTTAATTTGGAATTACTTTTTTCAGTAAGACAAAAACTAAAAAGTACTGTCAGTGTGACAAATTTGACATCTGGTGATTAGATGTAGGAATATATATTATGAAGATATTGGATGTATGTGCACACATAAGTACACAAACCCTAGGGTTTAGGCTGTTAGTGGGCACCAAATATCAAGATGTTCTCTTGCATCATGAGAAAGTATGTATGTTTTTAATTCATTCTCACTTGCAATATCATTTTCACACACCCACTTCCTAATCCATATGTTCTTACAAAGTTCAGCATTCAGTCACTTAAAAATATTACTTAAGATTTAGGAACTGTAGCGTGATGGCTGACGCTGTTGTTCCTGTATTACAAAGTAAGTTTAGGCTTGGATATTTGTTTTATGTGTGAAATTCTTCTCTAAAATCCTCAACTCCCCATGCTTCTCATCTTCTGAAATAAAACAAACATGTGTACAGTCAGATACTCATCAATATATGAAATTATCATCAATGTTTATGTTTAGTGTGGCTCCTCATTCTGTAAGAAAGTATTGAGCCATTGACTCAAGGAATCAGTCAATATGAGCAGTGATTCAGGATCATTTTTCTCTCACTTTTTTTTATTCATAGCTGAAAAATTATGTACTGGAGTTTTCACAGGAATGAAACTTGAAATGTAAAAAGAACATTTTTTAAAAGATATGTTAAAATATCAAGTTTGTATTTTGGAAGAGAAAAATTATATTGTAGAACACATAGATTTTTAAGTCCTCATAGTATAAATGGGCAATGTCAAAAGAAATAATTTTATTGAATTTGATTATTTTCATTTCACAAAATTTCATAAATAGATTTGCTATGCCGGAGTGGTTCAAAATGGAGTTTTTTTTTTTTAAATAAGAGCTAATATATAATACCTTATAAATGCTACTGATTCCTAACCTCATGGGTTATATCACCTTTGTTATGCTGAAAACTAGATTTTCTGAGGTTCTCTGACATTTTGACACAGTCTCATCAGCTCCTTAGTTCCAGTGGGACCCCAACTAAAATTGTGCATTTACTTCTGAGTTAGCTGGACTGATGATAAAAATCAGCTGTGAATCTTCTCAGTAGGGTACACAGTAATCTTAACGTACAGTAAAAGTATGGAACCTTGAAATGAAATTAATTTATGCACAAGGGAAGAATTATGGTGTTTGCACATATGCAAGTGTGAGATATTAATCAAGTTTTCTAGGGCTCTTTGGAGTATTTACAGCACATCACCTAGCTTTGTCCTCTATCATGCTTCCTTCCAGTGCAAAAATGGCTTTGGAATCCCCAAGTCTTAGGGGCAGGTTTTTCCTATAGAACTTCCATGAATTGTTATAACTTGAGAAACAGTAAAGCCTTCACTTGCCAAAATATTTTACTCTAGCCTTTCAGGTGAAGTCATCACAGTTTTTAAGCAAACAATGGGGCATCTCCTCAGTCACAGGAGGTCAAGATGCATCCCTGGAGAGGAATAATACTCAGGGTGATTTCAGGGCTCAAGATTGTGTGTTTCACGGCTAGGCGTGGTGGCTCGCACCTGTAATCCCAGGACTTTGCAGGGCCAAGGTGGATGGATCACTTGAGGTCAGGAGTTTGAGACCAGCCTGGCCAACATGGCGAAACCACATCTCTACTAAAAATGCAAAAATTAGCCGGGCGTGGTAGCGCGTGCCTGTAATCCCAGCTATTCAGGAGGCGGAGGTAGGAGAATCGTTCACACCTGGGAAGCAGAGGTTGCAGTGAGCCAAGATCACACCACTGCACTCCAGCCTGGGCGACAGGGTGAGAATCTGTCTCAAAAAAAAAAAAAGAAAATGATTGTCTGTTTCACTGGAGACCAATCAGATATTGCTGTTTCAGGTCTCAGGACACCAGTCCATTGCAATGGAACTTTCAGAAAATATATGATGAGAGTGAATTCACTGGTGTTGTAATTCAGCCACCTACACCATTATATTAAATTTTTTATTGAACATTCAGCAATATGAACTTTCAATGTGAAAAATTCTTCCAAGGCTGGGATAGAACCTCTCTGGTTCTCATATTATGACTTGAGCTTATGGTTAAAGGACTTGGCCTTGGTTTGTTGTTTGTTTTGTAAGACTTCCACTGCACTCGTGGGGGGAATCCATGACACACCACCATCCTTGTCATCGTTATTTCTGCCATAATGGACAGGTGCCAGAATCTTGGCCACTGTGGCAGAAATGACTCCCAGGACACTTGCTTCAGTTTACCCTTCAGGACAACAAACAGGTGATAGCTTGATTGCCTTGATTATTTTAGTAATCCAAGCTGTGGACTCCTGAGCTGCTGTCTCCTGCTGGCATGGGCCTCAGCAGCATATCACACTCAGCTCACTATACCCATCACCAAATCCTATCATTGAGGGCCTGTCCCCATCCACTGGGACCACCTATTCTTGAATGGTGTCCTGTTAGCGTCCATCCAGGATCCAGAATTTCCACCAATCACTTGAAAAAGAAAGATTGACTATGAATAACTACTAACTAGTAAAAAAACAAAAAAAACAAAAAAAACCCAAAACTACTTACTGTGACCAAGGTAACTGAAGAAT
The DNA here is from genome assembly GCA_963573385.1 of Cacajao melanocephalus. Taxonomy (NCBI): domain Eukaryota; kingdom Metazoa; phylum Chordata; class Mammalia; order Primates; family Pitheciidae; genus Cacajao; species Cacajao melanocephalus. The sequence goes on along the minus strand of CAUYLG010065860.1, from coordinate 52,341 downwards.
GCAGGAATAGCAGATTCAGGGAGCAGATACTGCTTCTGGGGCTGAAGGTGACAACTAGGGGGGAGGAGTCTGCTTGGAAGTGGCCCCTCCCCCAAGACTGAGAGTCAGACCCCATTGGAGAGGGTGCAGCTGTGACCACAGGGCTACCAGAAACTTCTGGGAGGCGGCTCAGGCCCAGGCTGCAAGCAGGAAACAGGTACCAGAAAAATATGCCAGGAAGCTTCGCTCTGGGAGGCCAGTATAAATCGATGGGCCATTTGCTAGGATACAATAGAAACTTGCTGTTGGGCTGCTGAGGAAACTCACCCAGGGATGTGCCCCCTGGGTCCCCCCCACACCAGTGACAAGGAGAACTGGGGCTTCCTCCTGCTGTGTCTCTCCAGCACCCTCTACTGGCAGGCCCAACACTGTTCTAGCTGGTAAAGGAGGACCCTCCAAAGGCCCAGCCCCAGGATCACCAAGGCGGAGCAAAACATGGGTTGACCTGGAGTTGATCCTTAACTGATGATTGGCACAACATGGAGCCTGAAATCATTCATTTCATTTTCAAGGTCTCAGACTTTCTGACAGAGCAAAGCCTCTAGCCATAAATTGCAGAAATGCTTCATTGACCACGGATTACCTTGGTGGAGTTAGAAGAGTAAAGAGTCCTTTCCTTGTGTCACGTGTGGCAGCTCAGAAAAAGTAGCAACATTATTTTTTACTTTTTGTTTAGCCAAAGTTTGTACCATCACAAAGGCAATATGAGAAACAATTCCCTGGACTTAACATTTAGAAGAAAAATGAAGATACATTAAAATTAATTTGTATTGTTTAAAGAGTGAAAGCAAGGCATTTTTTCCAAATGTTTGGAAAATTAGTAATTATAGGTTGAGACTGAATCCATAATTCAATCATGGATTGAGGAATGTGGGCTCTCAGTTATGTTATAAAATTACTGATGTCATAAAATTTATCAGTCATAAAATTACTGACGTCAAGAAGAAAAATGTAAGAAATAGGAAGGAAGGAAGGCAGGAAGGGAAGGAAAGAAGGAGTCTCTCACAAATGTCATCTGTCTGGAATGACTGAAGGTAGGTAAGATAAGTATGAGTATAGTGATTTTGTAACTATATAAACCCTTGAAAATAAAGGTCAGGAAATTTAGTTAAAATGAATTGCTATATAAATTATAATTCTTTGTCTCAATTTTTAATGATTAGTTTAAATTCAGTTTTTGACTATTTTTCAATTTGTTTCAATAAATCTTTTCTAGCACCTCACATGCGCCAGGCACTGTGGTAGACATTGGGAAAAGAAAGAAGATGGAAACATGATCTGTGAGCAGGAAGGTTAGCAACTCTCAGAAAGGCCAGCTTCTATATTGGGGATAATGGCAGGTAACTTAGCACAGGAGAGTGAGTGACTCATGAGTTGAAATTTCAATGAAGAACCCAGCTAAAACATACAGCCTCATGCTTCAGGTGTACTTTCTCTGAAAGAGCCTGATGACTTCTTAAAGCACAAACAATATTCTTTCTAAGTATACCATCTCTCTCAATGCCAAGTTACTTTTCTATTGGTTTTTCTTATAATTAAGAATGTATGACTCCTAATTGTATTCACTATCACCTGTGCCCAGAGGTTTGGCATATGTAATATTTCACTGGGAACATTTATGAATTGGGAAGGATTCTCTACCACTGATGAGTGGAGTGCAGATTTTTCAATTAATATTGAAAACAGTAATGACACCCCTGCAGTTTCATCTCTTGTTAATTGATTCTTTAGCAGTTGATATTTGAACAGGAACTGTCGGGTTCAAGTCCAGGTTCCAGCCCATGCTGAGGTCCAAGGAGAGTGGGTGGATAAATGGCAGATAGCTGAAAGGACACTTGGGGTGGGGCATAGGTGGGTGAAATATGGCTTTATTCAGCAGCTCTGTCTCATCAGCAGCTCTCTCTCTCAGCAGCAGCTCTCTCTCAGCAGCTCTCTCATCAACAGCTCTCTCTCAGCAGCTCTCTCTCAGCAGCTCTCTCACAGTTTGCTCTATCTCCGCTGCTTGGTCCAGCCACTCCCCTGCACAGCTGCACAGCCGACTCTCCCTTGCCTTCAGGGTCCGCAGCTTAACTCTTTCTCTCTCTGTGCATGAGCAAACAGAGCTGTGTCCTGGCTACCCTCTGTCCAACTGCAAAGACAGACAGTTCCGGCTCTCTCTTTGTCTTTCTCTGGGTGCAAGTATACCTGATATGGTTTGGCTGTGTCCCCACCCAAATCTCAATTTGAATTGTATCTCACAGAATTCCCACTTGTGGGAGGGACCCAGGAGGAGGTAATTGAATCATGGGGCTGGTCTTTCCTGGTTAAGAAGTCTCATGAGATCTGATGGGTTTATTGGGGGTTTCCATTTTTGCTTCCTCCTCATTTTCTCTTCCACTGCCATGTAAGAAGTGCCTTTCACCTTCTGCCATGATTTTGAGGTCTCCCCAGCCATGGGGAACTGTAAGTCCAATTAAACCTCCTTTTGTTCCCAGTGTCAGGTATGTCCTTATTAGCAGCATAAAAATGAACTGATACTGCAAATTAATACCAGTAGATTGGGGCATTGCTGAAAAGATAGCCCAAAATGTGGAAGCAAGTTTGGAACTGGGTAATAGGTAGAGGTTGGAGCAATTTGGAGGGCTCAGAAGAAGACAGGAAAATGTGGGAAAGTTTGAAACTTCCTAGAGCCTTGTTGAATGGCTTTGACAAAATTACTGATAGTGATACGAATAATAAGGTCTACTGTGAGGTGGTCTCAGATGGAGATGAAGAATTTTTGGGAAATTGGAGCAAAAGTGACCCTTGTTATGTATTAGCAGAGAGATAGGCAGCATTTTGCTCCCACCCTAAAGATCTGCAGAACTTTGAACTTGAGAGAGATGATTTAGGGGTATCTGGTGGAAGAAATTTCTAAGCAGCAAAGCATTCAAGAGGTTACTTGGGTATTGTTAAAAGCATTCCATTTTAAAGGGGAAACAGAGTGTAAAGGTTCAGAAAATTTGCAACCTGATGATGCAGTGGAAAAGAAAAATCCATTTTTTGAGGAGAAATTGAAGCTGGCTACGGAAATTTGCACAAGAGGCAAGGAGCCTAATGTTAACCCCCAAGACCATGGGGAAAACGTCTCCAGGCCACGTCAAAGACTTTCAGGGCAGCCCCTCCCAGCACAGGCCAGAGGCCCAGGAGGAAGAAGTGGTTTTGCAGGCTGGGTGCAGGGTCCGCATGCTCTTCAGCATGAACAAGTCCAGCCTCTAAAATGTGTGGACATGAGATTTGGCGGGGCCAGGGGCAGAATGATATGGTTTAGCTTTGTCTCCACCCAGGCTGGAGACTTGGTGCCCTGTGTCCCAGGTGCTCCAGCCATGGCTGCAAGGGGCCATGCAGAGCTCGGACCCTGGCTTTAGAGGGTGGAATCCCCAAGCTTTGGCAACTTCTATGTAGTGTTGAGCCTGCAGGTACACAGAAGTCAAGAATTAGGGTTTGGGAACCTCTGCCTAGATTTCAGAAGATGTATGGGAATGCCCAGATGCCCAGGCAAAAGTTTGCTACAGGGGTGGGGCCCTCATGGAGAACCTCTGCGGCAGTGGGAAAGGCAAATGTGGGGTCGGAGCCCCAGCTTAGAGTCTCTACTGAGGCACTGTCTAGTGGAGCCATGAGAAGAGGGCCAGCATCCTCCAGACCCTGGAATGGTAGATCCACTGACAGTTTGCACTGTGAACCTGGAAAAGCCGTATACACTCAAGGCCAGCCTGTGAAAGCAGCCAGGAGGGAGGCTGTACCCTGCAAAGCCACAGGGGTGGAGCTGCGCAAGACCATGGGAACCCAGCTTTTGCATCAGCATGACCTGGATGTGAGACCTGGAGTCAAAGGAGGTCATTTTGAAACTTTAAAATTTGACTGCCTTGCTGGATTTTGGACTTGTATAGGCCCTCTAACCCCTTTGTTTTGGCCATTTTCTCCCATTTGGAATGGCTGTATTTACGCAATGCCTGTACCAGCATTGTCTCTAGGAAGTAACAAGCTTGCTTTTGATTTTACAGGCTCGTAGGCAGAAGGGACTTGCTTTATCTCAGATGAGACTTTGGATGATAAACCTTTGAGTTAATGCAGAAATGAGTTAAGACTTTGGAGGACTGTTTAGAAGGCATGATTGGTTTTCAAATGTGTGGACATGAGATTTGGAGGGGCCAGGGGTGGAAAGATACAGTTTGGCTGTGTCTCCACCCAAATCTCAACTTGAATTGTATCTCCCAGAATACCCACGTGTTTATGGGGGGGACCCATGGAGAGGTCATTGACTCATGGGGGCCTGTCTTTCTTGTGCTATTCTTGTGATAGTATATAAGTCTCATGAGATTTGATGGGTTTATTAGGGAATTCTGCTTTTGCTTCTTCCTCATTTTCTTCTTACTGACCCTATGTAAGAAGTGCCTTTCACCTTCTGCCTTGATTCTGAGGCTTCCCCAGGCATGTGAAACTGTAAGTCCAGTTAAACCTCTTTTTGTTCCAGTTTTGGGTATGTCTCAATCAACAGTGTGAAAATGAACTAGTACAGCGCCTGCACAGTGTCAGCAGGGCAATTATATGTTTTACAGACAACAGTGACATAGGCCCAGGCTTGGTTTTCCCATGTTATGGCTACATGGCTGTGATAACAAGCAGAGTTATATGTCTGTGCTCTAAACTCACTGAGTCACTCCGGATGTTTACCTCGGCCTATCCTTGACCAAAGCACAGCCATGTTCCTTACAGGAATGCAAAATGTTATTCCTGTAGTTTGGAGACTAAAGGAAGAGAATCATTAGCAAAGTCTGCTGAAGAATATGCCTGAAGTAAGGGTTTTTTTTCTTTTTTCAAACTCTGAATAATTAAAACTAAACGTACTAACAAGATAATTTGAAGTCTTGAGGACCTTAAAATTATAAGCATCCTTAGGTAAGTAAAAAATCTGAAATATATGACTGGCTGTGTTCAGTTAAAGTAATATCTTTACATGGTTATAGAAAATGTAGTACACTCAATATGATGAGGTAAGAAACTCAATTTATCTTGGGAGAAAATGTTAAGATATCGAATATTTTACCATGTTAAGCTACTTTTTTGTTTGTTTTGGGTTTTTAAAAATAATATATTTGGAGTGGTTGTTCGGAAATCTGTGCAGACTTGCTAAAGTATAGAAAATCACTTTGCATATAAAGAATAGTAGAAAAAACTCTAAACGTTAACATATAAAATTTTAACTGTGAATTATATTTTATGCAAAGTCATAAATTGGGATAGAATAAGAACTATACTAGTATGGCAACACAGAATGCTATTTTGTGAAAGGAACGGGGAAAATCTTTCCTTTGTCTGGCTTGGGTTTAATGACATGTTACCGAGAGGTATGTGCGAAATCTCGGACAATGGGCATATGTTCGTGCCATGCCCTAAAAGAAATGATGTGAGCCATGCCTGATAAATTTTATGGAGCTCATTAGGGAATGTGGGAGCAATGGTGACAATTCATGTGACTCATTTCTGAGCAGTGCAAGCAAATCTATCTTTGTATTGAAGCTGAGATGGACAAGGGGTGAAACAGGAATGCTCAGAGGTGCTATGCTGATGCAGGGCCCTTGGAAGCTAAAACGTGGAATAGCCATATTTTATACGGTCAACCCACTGAGATTTGTAGATCATGCCTTTTGCTAGAAAACAGTTTCTGGAAAGAGAAAAATGAACCTGTAGTCATTAACTCAGGCCTTGATTAAAACATCGTAGGGTGAGATCTCCCAGATGAGTTTCTGTAGAGAACAAGGAGGTTAAAGATTGTGTAGGATAGATTGTTCAAAGTTCAGCTTATTTCCTGAAGAGTTATTTTAGAATCTTTGAAGGCATCAGATACTTCTATTATATTAGAAACAAGACCGAATATAGGGCAGCCAGTGCAGAGGCGAGGTGTGGGTTTACAGCCACTGACTAGAGAGTGTGGGTTTAGCAGAGGGGTCGGGAGAGGTAGCTGGGGCCAAGGTTTTGCAAGGGTCAGTGGAAGATTTTCAGAACAGTCATCTCCACAGATCATTTAATATATTTGCCTTAAAAAATAATTGGAGCTTCCTACCTTATTCTTCAGGGTACTGGCTACCGTAAACCATTTCTGCGTCTGTTTCCCAACTAAGATTGAAGTGAAACTACTAATCTACTTTTTATTTGAACAGTATATATGATGTTATATATTTTTTTCTTTTTGTTAGGCTGGAGCCAATGTTCTTCTCCAGGACGTGAATGGAAATATCCCGTTAGATTATGCCGTAGAAGGAACAGAATCCAGCTCCATCCTGCTGACCTATCTGGATGAAAACGGTAGGCACAACTTTATAAAACCATAGAAAGAAATAGATCGGGAGAATCGTAAGTGTGTATTCATTTTCACAGGTCTGCTTACATGATTTCTGATGGATGTCGTTTCCCCACGTGGTGTAGGAGGTGGTATTTCTTCCCTTTGGCTCTCTATTGCTTTCACTGCACCGCATTGTGGTTTAGTCAATGCTGGTTTTTTTTGCAAGCCAGCAGAAATATATAGGCCAACAAGGAAGGGAGATTTTAACAGGCATCTAAAGTCCATAATTAGTGGGACTAGGTTTGTAATTATAATCCATTCTCCCCTGGGAGGGGAAGGGACGTCAACCAACACAATTGAATTTTGAGCTAATGAGAGCAAGGTCATCTGAAGTGGATTCTCTTAGCAGCAGGTGATCTTAGCCAGAATTATAGACAAGGAAGTCAGGGCTTACGTCAAGGGCAATGTGTATATCATCCCCAGATCCACTCTTTGTGACACTTAGAACACAAAGGGCATCAGAAGGAAGCCCCGTGGTCATGATGCTTGTGTGAGAAGATGATACTGAGCCCCTAAATGCATTCATTGACAAAGGATTTTTAATTATACAGGCCCAGCATATAATTCCATCAGTAAGTAAGCCTTGGGAAAGTGGGAGATATGAGAATCCCTGAGCCCAATATAGTATTAAATTAAGGAATTATGCCCCTCCCTTTTTCCCCTGCTGTTTAGGTATAAATAATGATAAAGAAATTCCAGTCCCTTCAAGAGTGACCCTTGGCCAGAGAAGAGTTTACAGTTTGTAAGAGCCACACAGAGCTTATGCAGACACTCTTTTTGCTTCTAAGGAAAGCTCACATCTGCCTCATTGTTCCCTTGTGCTCTCTGCCTCCTCCAGATTGCTTTCCTGAGAAAGGTTCATTCTGAGGATGGCTTCAAATAATAAGAATTAGTACTTAGCAGCAGTGAGTTCTTAAATAGTCTCATTCCTTGTGAAAGCAAGGTAGGTGTGGTTACCATGACAGGGATGATGTGAGCGTGGCAGAACTGCTGAAGGTCACCAAGTGGGGATTTCAGGCAGAAGCAGGCTGGGTCAGGAAGGCAGTGCATTCGGTTGACCCCTCTCCAGCTCAGCGGTGCCTGGGCACTGTCACCTGTGGGAATGCTCATTCACTTTCTCCAAGCCTTGTTAGCTGTACCTTGATGGAGGCAGATTCCATTACTTCTAAAGGGACTGAAGCTTGAAGTTATGCAGACTTCGCTGTTGGGAAGTTAATTATCTGGATCTTTGCCAGACTTCACATGTAGCACGCAATTCTGAATTTAGGTGAAAGCTTGGCACAATGGTGCCTACAGTTAATAATACTGTACTGCATACTTTGAAATTTGCCCAGATTATACTTCTTATGCTAAGTGTTCTCATCACCAAATAATAGTAAAAATAACAGTAAATAAAGAGTGTGGGAGGAAATTTGGAGGTGATGGATATATTTATGGCATATAATATGGCGATGGTCTCAGGGATGTGTACCTATCTACAGACATCAAGTCATGTACAATAAATACGTACAATTTTTGTATGTTGGTCCTACTGCAATAGAGTGGTTTTAAAAAAATAAAAGTAGGGATGTCTAAATAATTACTTGACCGTGTTTTGTTTAGCTGTGCCGGTTATGTATTATTTCCTGTGTTTTCTGTTGTTCTGACTTTTTAAAAGCTGCAGTAATAAATGTTTCTTTTAGAAAATAAAATTATATTTATTTGCAAATGCATGCACATTGCTTATAAACCTCTCCAACTCATTACGGCATTTTAATAGGAAATTTTAGTATTGCAAGATCAGTATTTTATATCCTGTGTAAAGAATAAAATAAATGTATTCCTTTGAGAAGTTGATTTAAAAAATGAATAAGGAAAACCAAACCATATCAAAACAAAACAGACAAGAAGAAGGTACTAACTCTTAAATGGCTAGGAGAAAATCTGTCACTACCATGGCTGTCACAGTCAGCTGGCAAAATACATGTTTGCTGGAACAAACTCAATTTAATATCTCTTAAATTTTTAATTCTGTTTGCCATTTGTCACTGCAGTCGCTCTGGCCCCTGCCTTCGCATCCATCTGCCCTTCCCTCAGCTCATTCACAGTCTCGTTCTGCTTATGTGGGTCTTGTTCCCACTAGCTCCATCATCTGCCGTAGTTCCCAGTAAATACTGTCTAATTCATTTATTCTCTGGCCCTCCGCTTGGTACATGTTTATAGTTATCTACTGTGACGGCATGGGCTGATGACTTTAGAAATTCCTAACATTTCAAGATGAGATTTTTGTTATTGTTTGGCTCTGGGTATTTCAGCATCGCCTTTGTATAAGAGGTGGTTGCAATCCTGGAGTTTTCATTTTGCGTTGTGCGGTTTCACATCCAAGTACTTATCACCCGTCACATCAGGATGCATGTGGCAGAGGAGGCCGGCAACGTCATGAACAAGTTGATGACATGGAAAATCGCTGGTCACAAGTCCTAATTGTGCTGTCACCACCGACTTACACTGTAAACTCAGGGACAGCAATTAACCTCGGCTCACCGCCTGAGCCTGGCAGGCTGGAAAATGAGACAACTACAGAGAGCTGATTGAGCATTTGATGAATATTAGATCTCCAGTGCAAGGAGAACCAGCTGGCATGCAAGGGAGGCAATCGATTATAAAGTGAGCCAGCATGGAAAGAAAGCACTGATGGAGAGCCCGAGGAGAGAGAGCCAGGACAAAAGATCAGCATAATATATACATTAGACATACACATATAGAAATATCCGTGTGCCTGAAAGACACCAGAAACTTCAGTTGGCTCTGCGTATATCACCATTCACTGTCTTTTCTTCCTGCTTTCAAACCCATTCTTCTGTCAATCATAGCCCACATTTATCTTCCTGAGTTTCCAGTATCCTGTGGTTCAGCCCACTGCAGTTCAGCTTCTAAACCTACCAGCCCATTGGAAAGACCCTTGCAACAATTGCTATTACCTTCCATAGTTTTCTATCCGGTGATTGCTTTTCTCTCCTTTTTTATTATCTTGTCTCTCTTGGACATTCACTGACCTTGGTGATACTCTCTTAGGAACCTTCTCTCTGCTGCCATCTTCCCACAGCTTTCTTTCATCTCTTTGAGCTTCTACTTAGGTTTCCTTCGGATGCTTCACCTGTCTGTCCAGATTGCCAAAAGTCGGTCCCTCCTGAGGCTTTGTCTTTGAGAATCTTCCATCTCTCCTCACGCTGTCCCTGGGTTATCCTGCCCTTTTGCTTCTGTCGTTACCACCTGCAGGGTCTCAAGAATATCCCTGTAGCTTAATTATCTTGCAAGACCTTCACTCCTGTATATGCAGTTTTATTACGTATCTTGACTTGAGCGTCAGATAGTTTGAAGTAACCTGTCTCTATGGGATGTATTATTGTCCTTTCACCTTTCACTTTCTGTATTTCATATTTTACAATTATCACTGGGAACATCACTTTTCTTCTCTCATATCCTCATGTCTGATTCTCACCAATTCTTACAGATTCTACTTATTTGATATCTTTCTAATATGTCCACCCAGACCTCAAATCATGCTGTCACTGCCTTAATTAACATGCTGGTCTTTCTACTTTGGATTACTACAGTAGCCTACAAAACTGGTCTTCTTGCCCCCAGTCTGAACCCTTCCCCTTCATTTTTCAGAGGACTCCCAGATGAATAAGTCCATGAATATCATGTGACTTTCTTTGGTTTAAGGCAGTTTATTTGAAATGCTGTACCTGCACCAGCCTGTCCAAAATCATACATCATTGGGGTTACGGTCTGCATGACTGGGTAAGATGGCCACAAGTCATGCTTGCTGTTAGGGTTGGGAGAAGGGGATGGGTGATGGGTGAAGGGTAGCAGCACCCTTCCCATTTATTTTGCTTTGCTGGAACTACTTTATCTGACTGCTCAACTCTTTTACCTCCTTGCATCTCTTAGAATGCTTACAATAGAAGATAAAAATTTGGGTTAGCAGAAGTTCTATGAGCTTAGAGGATCCCATGCTAAAATCATGGGATAGGTCATATTATAGTGAATTGCAAATGCCTGTTTAGCTTTGTTTCCTTTTTGAGGGCAAAAATGATGTTTTATGCATGACCAAATGATGATACAATGACATATGATAATGAATAAAAATAAGCTATATGCAGATCTTGTAAAAACACCAAGGAGGAAGGATATGATTTTCCTTACAAGTACTACAGAAGGCATCACAGAAGTGACATTTACACTAGGCTGAAGGTGAAGGGCTAGGTTACCCTAGGGAAACCAAGCAGGGTGGTCTGACCCAGGCAGAGGGAGTAGCATAAGCAAAGGCAAGAAGGTTGGAAAAGCCACGGAAGAGAGGCGACGCAGATCCTCCCACAATTCGAGAGAACGCACAGCTGTGAGTTCAGCGTAGTCATAATAACAGCAAAGAGTAGCCCTGATGTAAACAGAGAAGAGGAAAAGTTGAACTCTTACAAAAACAATATTACCATAAGAGGGACGGTTAAGGAAAGGTAAATTAGGGTTCGGATTGACTTGCAGCGTTGAAGTAATTTCAGTTTTGCACAAGTATCCATCGATATTATCATATTAAACCAGGCGATAATAACATCACAAGTAATAACTTGTGGATTTCAGGTAAATTCTTTTGTTTCTTAATTCTTATATTAAAATAATAGATTTAAACAGGACTTCCATTAATTTGTTTTCAGAAAACAATATGAAAATCTACATTTTGCACAGAAAATGAGAATGGACCCGTTATTCATTACGAAATAGACTTATGGGCTGTAACCATCTTGGTTGGTTTTATCCAGGAACATTAAAGAAATCTGTTTGACAATGAAGAGAGGGAGTTTCTGTTGTGTTGTATTAACCAAAAGTGATTTGGGCGACTTTCCTGAACATATATTAAAAAAACTAAAATTCACATTTCAGTTGGCATCATATCTGATTCAAAATTAAGTTTTAAAATATTAGAATGCAATGTACTAAGATTCCCCTGTGATATCTTCACAACAGAGACCAGAAATAGAGTTTTTCTCTTAATATAATGAGTCTGCATTGAATGATGTCTTATCTCTCTTTTGTGTCTTGTCTTTAATCTTGTTTTGCTTTTATCACTCCATTTTAAATACATCAATAATAATCTAAAAGATTCACACATAACTTTAGTAGACATTGTACCATCCTAAAAGTTAACAAATTGAAGGCTGACATCTGAGAAATATTTGCCAAAATAAAATCACACGTGAAATTTCATAATCCTAAAAGTCAGAATATGTGACAGTTTTAGCTGATTTACAGACCTCAAATGACTCTATATGGGAAATGTTAGTTCTAAAATGACATGTCCATAATTCAGAAGCTGAGGAATGGTCATGGGTGTTTCTATTTCATTTTTCTACTAAAATGGATTAGCTTTGAACAGAATATTTGGAACAAGATACATTATTCAAATACTGCATGTTGCTTTATTTTGTTTGGTTACTCCATGCCTCCTAAATCATCAAATAATAATACATGACACACCTAAATGAGAGGCATGAAAAACACATGTCAGAAGGCTGACTAGTAATCACAGATCACTTTTATTTAGTGCTTACTGCAAGCTAAATACATTTTATATGTTTTACATGTTTTCACTCATTTTCATAGCAACTGACGAATCAAATACTATCAACACTATTTTGCAGTTGAAGAAACAGAGGCAGAGATGAGTTACTTGCCCACATTGGCACAAGTAGTCATTGTTACACTCAGCACTAACAGTAAGGAGCTGTAGCATGAGGCAGAGTTGAAATGCCCCAAGGGGAGAAAAAATATGAGATATGCAACATGTTTGATGTGATTTCTGCTATAGAGATATATCTTAAAAGTATGAACTATTATCTGAGTTACTAAGTATATTGAAGCTCACACAGCTTAAATAACCTTCGCAGAGTCAACCTGAGGAAGGAAACCATAAACAGGCATGTTCAGGAACATCAATCCAGGGTTTATTCTTGGGTCCACTGTGCTAGGTTTTATCTCAATGTTTGCTGCAAGGACGCACTCAGTTAAGAGACAGAGTGCTCAGAAGAGTGGCTGGCTCATAGCAAACACTTGCTGTGAGGGAGGTATCACCATTATTATCATTTTTCCCTTAAAAAAAGATGAATTCGTTCTCCTTAGTAAATACCTATTATATCCAGGAACCAATGCTATGAACAGGGGACACATCAGTGAAGAGACACAAGCTACCATAGAGATGATGCATCATGAAATTTCACCTTCAAATATGTGCTGAATAGAGGTATAGACAGGAATTAAGCAGACCCAAGCCTTCTGTGTGTGCATCACTCATCCACCTGGGTGAAGTCAGACTGCATTCTGCACTTAATGTTAGTTATCTTTGTTAACATTAGTAGTCATGAAATGTTCAATCGATGCATCATTTTTAAAAACTGATTTTAAAATCATTTTAGATTACAAGAAATTCTGAAGACAGCACAGAGTTCCCCCCTTCACAGAGGTTCCCCTAATGTTAACACTTGGACAGCCATGGGACACTTATCAAAACCAAAAAGTTAACATTGGTACAATATTAACTATACTAAACTACAGACTTTATTCATAGATTTTCGGGTTTTGTACTAAAGTCTTTTTTCTCTTTTTTTTTTTTTTCTTTTGAGACGGAGTTTTGCTCTTGTTGCCCAAGCTGGAGTGCAATGGTACGATCTCAGCTCACTGCAACCTCCGCCTTCCAGGTTCAAATGATTCTCCTGCCTCAGTCTCTCGAGTAGCTGGGATTACAGGCACCGATCACCACACCCAGCTAATTTTTGTATTTTTAGTAGAGATGGGGTTTCGCCATGTTGGCCAGGCTGGTCTTGAACTCCTGACCTCACGTGATCTGCCTGTCTTGGCCTCCCAAAGTGCTGGGATTATAGGTGTGAGCCACTGAGCCTAGCCTAAAGTCTTTTTTTTCTATTCCAGGGTACTAGATTGCTTTTAGGAGCAACTATTTGGGCCAGAAAAATCCTAGCGATCAAAAACCGTATCTTTGTTATTTGTTTCCATTTAAGTACTTTAAAATACTTTGGCTAATGTGCGTTGATGATTTATACTAAAACTGATATTAATTGAAAACCTGCCATTATAAGGCATCATATATTTTATAACAAGAGATGATTTATATTCTTTAAAGGCTATAGTTGGAAATAAAATATGTGCAAAGATAAACAATTCTTTGAATGAATATTTAAAGTGGAAGAGGAGCTTAAAAGAAGAACACATTGAAAGAATAGATGATAAAGCTAGGTTTTGACCCCCAGGAACTGAGAAGTATCTCTCCATTCTGGCTGAAAGGCTCTTTCTCCCCATAGGAGTGGATTTGACCTCACTGCGCCAGATGAAGCTTCAGAGACCAATGAGTATGTTAACAGATGTCAAACACTTCTTATCATCTGGAGGCAATGTCAATGAGAAAAATGATGAAGGAGTAACACTGGTAAGTTAACATATTTGACTGAGAAACTGTTTAAATAGATAATTTAAGTTGATTTCTAAAACATAGAATTCATTACAATTAACCTTTAAATAATTGTTATGATAATAAAAGTAATACATGCCAATTATAGAAATTTTGGAAAACACCTAAGTAGGCAAAGAAGAAAATTGCAGACTCAGAAATCCTATTATTGGGTATCTACTCAAGGAATATGTATCATACTACCATAGACACGTGCATGCATATGTTCATGGCAGCACTGTTAATAATAGCGAAGACATGGAATCAACCTAGATGTCCATCAAGGTGGACTGGATAAAGAAAATATCATGCATATACACCATGGAATACTATATAGCCATAAAAAGAATAAAACCATGTCCTTTATAGCCACATGGATGCAGCTAAAGGCCATTATCCTAAGAGAATTAACACAAGATCAGAAAACATTTTCCTCTTTGTGTCCGTGTGCATTCAGCGTTTGGATCTCATATAGGACACACTGATTTTAAAATCACTTTAGATTACAGGAAATTCTAAAGACAGTGCAGAGTTCCCAAATGCCCTTCACAGAGCTTCCCCTAATGTCAACACTTGCACAGCCATGATACATTTATCAAAACTAAAACGTTAACAATGGTACAATATTAACTATGCTAAACTACAGACTTTCTTCATAGTTTTCCAGATTTTATACTAAAGTCTTTTTTTTCCTCATATGGGAAAGTTTTCTCCTATGTGGAATCCAAACACTGAATACACATGGATACAAAGAAGGAAATGAGACACCGGAGCCCAGTGGCGGGTGGGAGGAGGGTGAGGATGGACAAACCATTTACTGGGTAGGATGCTCATTATCTGTGTAATGAAATAATCTGTACATTGAGCCCCTACAACACGCAATTTACACATGTCACAAAACTGCACATGTACCCTCCTGAACCTAAAATAAAAGTTGGAAGGAAAAAATGCAAAATACTTATGCCACTACCCAGGGAAAACCAATCTCTCTATGTTGATATATTTTCTTCAAGCCTTCCTCCTATGTTTGTTTTCTGTACAAATTTAAGATAATTTTTATACATTATTTAGTCCATGTCATTTTTGAAATGTAACTTATAGGAGCATGCTTTCATTTTCGTGTTCAGTAAAACAAACTCTGGATGACTTTGGTGAGTGAATTTCTAAATTCAAGCAAACTCCTGCCATTACTTTTTATTGCTATCAAGCACTGTTGCAATGAATTATTAAAAGATCAACTAAATTTGGATTAATTTTTATATAATTGATGTCTAATCACCAAAATAAGAAAATTTTGCTCTACTGACCCATAAAACTTACCTGGGTATGTGTGGGTTAAAATTAATGATGACATAAAGAAATGTAAGACACAGGGAAAAAAAATTGAGAGAAAGTAAACTAGACTAGGAGAAGAAAGTCTGAAGTTCTGAAGGGTGAATTGCACAGAAATGCTTCAAATCAGTGATTCATTTCTCCCATGGAAAAAATATGGTGTGAGATTGAAGACAAGTGATGAGGAAAGTGTTTTAACTAAATAGGTAAAAGTTTTGTTGTCTGAAACGTTTCCTTGAGATCTAATACCTTTTTACATTTATTAAATGCAGATTAAGTGCCTGTGACCTCTGGATGGTCATAGTCTAAAAATCTGTTGTTTTCTTTTCTTATGACTGAGAGTTACATTGTTATAAAAAAAAGTTTATAAATTTATAAATATTCTGGAAGGTAAAATTTAGAAAACTATAAACTTAAAATTTTATAATTGCATAGGCTCCTAAAATTCTTAAATTATACTTTCCTAAATTTTATTTTCTAAAATCAACATTTATAAATTTGTAAATTTTAGAAAACATCTTAAACTGTCATGAGAAAATAAAGCAAAGCATATTTAGAGTGTTTTGAAAAATAAGACATTCAAATGGCAAAGTATTCTAAATTGGTGAAGAAATATAATTGGCCACAGGCTATGAACAAAATAATAGTGACCAAAATCCTTATGTCATGGATTCACATTTCAGTTGGGCAAGTGGATAATATATACTATAAATGAGCTAAATGTATAGTATGCTAGTAATAAGTGCAAGGGAAAGAACAATACGGGACACGATGGTCATATTGTTGCCATTTTGGATAGATAGGAAACTGCCAGCCAACAAGGATGCTGACTAATGACTTAAAAGAAGAGGGAGCGTGGCGTGTGGCTGTGGGGGGGTAGCATTCCAGTTGAGAGTCAGAAGTGCAAACAACAAACTCCTGCCGTGTCAGGGGCCAGTGCGGTGTGCTTGAGAAACGGCAGGATGCTCCTATGGCTGAAGCAGTGTTAGCAAGGTGGGAGAGACAGCAGGTACCAGTTCACACAGGCTTTTATGGGGCAATCTGAGGACGATGGCTATGACTCTGCAAGGGATGGGAAGACAATGGAAACTTCAGAAGAGAGGAGGGGCATGAGCCTGCTTCTTTTTCAAAAAGATCACCTCCTCTGGTTGTTGTGTTAAGAACTGCCTGTAAAAGGGCAGGGGTGAAGCTGAGAGTTTGTTTAGGAGGCTTTTCCAGTAATTTCAGCCATCAGTGATGTGGCTCAGACATCAGGGGTAGCATTGTAGTGCAACAGGACTTCCTGATAAATGTGTTGTGTGAGATAAAGTGAAGGCTTTTGGAATGACTCTAAGTATTTAGCTTAAACTACCGGTGTTATGGAGTTGGCGTCAAATGAGATGAGGCTGAAGAAGACACAAACCTAGAGCAGGAAAGACCATACCAATTTTGGAGATACTAAGTTTGAGATGCCTCTGAGCCATCTTAACGGAGCTGTTGGATTTGTGGTTGGACATTGGAGTCTGGAATTCGGATCTCTAGATGAAAGAAAGAATTTAGGGAACATTAGCGTGTATGTGATATTGAAAGCTTTGATACTAGGTGAAGTCACTACTGCTATGCAGAAGGAAAGAAATTTGGGACAAAGCCATGGAGATGAAGAAGAGGAGGCTCCAGAAAGGAGATGAGAAGGAGCAAGCACTAAAGTAGAAGGAAAACCAAGAGGACACAATGTCCTGGGAGCCAAGTGAAAAGCGTGAGGAGGAAGGAGGAACGATAGACTACCAAATGCTGCTGAGTGGTCACTTTAACGGCAACTGTGAATTGGTTATTGGACTTTAGTGACTTGGAGGGCACTGACTTTCTCCTGGAGGACAGTTTCACTGGACTGGTAGTGTCAAAAGTCTGATTGGAGTGAGTTATTTCATTAATCATTCATGTATTACATGCAATGAATTAATGCCTAACATATTATGGTAGAATATAGTACAACTTCATATTAAAAAAAAAGCAGACCACTGCTAAATAAAAACAAAGTGCATACTTCACATCAGTAGTCGTGGCCGAGTGATTAAGGCGATGGACTAGAAAAACAAAGTGCATACTTCAACCACTGCTGAATAAAAGAGCATGCATACTTCAGTAGAGAAGCTATTGAAGCGATCAATACAGAGCAATAAATTGCTATCATTTTCAATTTTGACTTTCCTTGTGACCTTTTTATTGAACAGAGAGCATAAATGTTGCAAATAATTGTTCTAAAATAACCAAATCTTGTGGTCATCATCTTTGAGCTTTTAACAATGAAGTAACAATGAAGAAAAGGCTAGGATGCTGTCCCTTGAAGATTACAGCATTTAACAGCATGTGGTTTGGTTTGATTCACATGTCTGAATTGGTTAGTGTATTTATGTTAATGACTGTCATTTCCTTGTATTTTCTTTTCTGTAAGATCTGTAGTGCATTTATCTATTGTGGAGATGAGGATGACAAGACACTTTTCTTCACAGATTGATTTCCATGTCTGAATTGGAATGTCAGTTGTGGTTGAAAATTAGGCATAATTTTTCACACTGTTAAACTGTTATGTGCAAAAGAGATCAAACTAACAACAAAAGGCTCAATGGGAATAAACTTCTAATAGGAGGGGTTTTGGGGTTATCTTTACCTCCTTTATTAGAATACGCAACAAAATAACCAAAAATAATGTATCTCTTTTTAAAAGGGATCTCTTAGTTTAGTTTCTTGTTAAAGTAAATAAAAGCCTCAGAAAATAATAAAATTTTAAGAAACACCATGTTATAGAGTATGTGAAAATGAATTCATGAGTTTGAGAATATAGTCTTTGAAAATATTAATGTGATAACTAGCATATAGATGAAGAAACTGTTTTTTATTATTTACTGTGTTAGCACATAATTTGATATGTCACACCTGGCCCGGAGGCTTGTTTATTTGGTTTATTCAGGAGATGCAAGCATCAAGCGACTTTATTTTTGTCACCTTTCTTTATTTTGGTCATGCTGGTTCCTCCTTTGCTCATGGGTGAAGACAGCCATTGATTTTATGGTTAGTTTTAAACAATACATATGGTCACTTTATATCATACACCAACCTCAAATTAAACTGTCGGATTGCATATTGCAATTAAAACTGTCAACTTAAGTCAGGAGTTATTGAATTTTTGTATGATACTTCCCAGTGACCCTTTGGTGTAATCCATGGGTCGCCTTTCAAAATAATGTTTAAAATGTGATAAAAAACGCTGCATAGAAAACAAATTGTGTTGAAATAGAGTAATAATCATAATATAAAAGTAAATGTGTGATATATAATGCATGTGTTTCTATGTCATTTCACTAAGAAACAGATCTAGATCTAGTAATTACCATGATTTTAAGGTAGCATTGACCATGAATGCTATTTTGAGTTATTTGCTGCAACAAAACAGTGATATGAAAATGTCAGGACTTTTATTGATGATGTTATCACGGTTTTGCTTTTTGTGCTCGTTGTTGAATAATCTAGTAAATTTCAATTAGGGAGTCGAAGAAAATAAGGTGATTTCTCACCCAAGTTTGCAACCTCCCTGAATTCCACCCACAAATCCTGCAGGGACGAATGGGCTGAGGTGTTAGGGTCTGTGAGTTTAGTTAAATCTTGAATCTGTTCCCAACTTAGTGCTGTACCAGGTTGGGGAGTCCGTAGAAGAGAGGGTGGACATGGGTTACTACTTTTCCTCTTGCCACTTTTCTCCATCCCTCCCTCCCTTATTAAGTCCACTGAAGTTAAGAAGAGGAAGAAGGGAGGAGAGAAAAGTTGGGGAAGAGGAGAGGCAACGAGGGCAAGGTTTTTAATTGACTTTTTTTTAGATGATATCTAGCTCTCTGACCAAGAAGTTGAGTCTTCTTTTGTGAGAATTTGGGGATTTTTTGAATCCCACCCCTACACCGTCATCATGGGGAAGCCCTAGCCTGCACCAGATCTGGGTGATGCACTCTTCCAAATGGTCCCTTATGCTCACTCAGCTTTCAGGAATTTGAGGACACTCCAGACTTTCTCTCCTAAGCTGTGCTTACTCCCTGGGGCATCCCCTAAAATAGATCCAGAAATGACCACAGCTTCATGGGTACACCAGCCCATCTCTTACCTTTTTCTCCATGCAAGAATCAAAACCAGTTTTTTTCTATGTCCACCAAACTGCTCAGGATATTTAGCTTCTCAGGTTGGTCTCTGCAGCCTCTCTCTGACATAAAATTGAGAGGAACTCACATCCACCCTGATACCACCACCTGCACACAGTGGGAAGGGAAAGGGAACTCCTGACACATTAAGAGCGCTCTTTAAAAATTGTCCAACATTATTTTTTCATTTTGTCTTTAATTTCTGACCTAGTGTGCCCTCAGTCTCGAGGTAGAGTTCGAAAGTCATCTGAGCAGTTTTAGGGCAACTATTTTCCGATTTATGTATATGGTCTCACTTTGGGATATGATTTATATTATCTTCATACTTCAGTCAAAGCTGAGATAGTAAAAATCTTGTGTTAGTGTTAGGATGCAATAGATGAAGAAGACCCGAAATTATTGTTCAACAATCCTGACTGCACCTAGGAGGTATTTGAATGGCTCTCAAGATTAGTTTTCATTTCTTCCTAACATAGATTTTATTAAAATATAGCATAAGCCTCAGCGTGATCTTCTAGCTTTAGAATGGCAGGAGTCACAGAGCTGCAATAAGACCAGATTTGGTGGAAATCTATAATAATATTTTACATACAGATTAGTAAAAAATCAGATGCACAAATACAGGGGTGAGATAATTAAAAACAATTACCTGATATTTTCCAAGTTATACATGTGGAAAAGACTTAAGCCTGTGGCAAAAACCCTTGTGATGTAAAAATATGAGGAAAAAAACACAAAAATGTTAATATCTATGATTATGTCAGAAATTATAATTAACATTTTGTATTAGACAGTGAGCAAAATTAAGAGGCAACAGGTAATTTGCTGAGAGTAATATTTGTAATAGGTTTCACCAAATTTTAATATCTTCAAAATATGCAGAGTTCATAGAAATTAATAAAAAAGATGACTACCTCTTACTAGAAAATAATAACAAGAGTCAATTCACGAAAGAAAAATATACAACTAACCTATGTATATGAAAAGAGGACCACTGTTGGGAATTAAGTAAATGCAAGTTATTTGAAATCATTTTAGAAATAAGTAATAGTGAAGACCAGAAAAGCTAAGGATCTGTGCAAATGGATTCTTTCATACACTGCTGGATTGTGGGTAAATTGGTACATTCTAGAACTCAGCATGGCAACATGCCACAGGAACTTGAGAAAGTGCTTATTATTTTAGAATCAGAATTTTTCAGAAAGAAATCACTAAGGACATAGGTAATAATCACCAACAAAATAGTTTTTTAAAACAGTATTAAAAATGGTAACCACATAAATACCCAACAATTAGGAATCAGCCCATCAATGATAATGTATCTGTAGAATTGTGTACTATGCTTTGCTTAAAATCTAGGGTTTAGAAGCTCAACAGCCCCATGTATGCTTTCCTTAAAATCTAGGGTTTAGAAGCTCAACAGCACCATGATAAAGGGGCCAGATAGACCTACCTGGGTGCTCATCCTGGAAACCTCCATCACTTCCAAGCTGTGACTTGTGCTGGTTTCTTAAACTCTGAGTTATCATCTTCTCATTTTTTAAACTGGAATAAGAAGAGTGCCGCATTGTAAGATAAACAGGTCCAAGGAGACCATGCATGTTAATCACTCAGTTTATTGTCTAGTTTATACACAGTGAGCTCTCAATCAAAGTTAGTCTTTAAGTGATCAAATCATTCAACAACATGGAAAATATTAACTATATTTGAATGAAATAAATTGCTAAATACACAGTGATTCTCATTTTATGTAATATTATTTTAAATTGATAATACTTATATGCATTTATGGGGTACAATGTGATGTTTCAATATACGTATATAGTGTGAAATAATTAAATCATGCTAACTTAACCTATCTGCCACTTTTCTTACCATTTTTGTGTTGAGATATTTGAAATATATTCTTAGTTATTTTAAAATATATAATACATGTTTTATTGACAGTAATTGTCATGCTATGCAATGGATCTCAAAACATATTTCTTCGGTCTAGCTGAAACTTTGAACCCTTTGATCAACAACTCACTCTTCATTTTCTCTCTTCCCCTCCCCCAGTCCCTGGCCACCATCATTCCTCTCTCTACTTTTATGAGTTTGACTTGTTTAGATTTCACATCGAAGCGAGATCATGCAGTATTTGTCTTTCTGTGCCTGGCTTATTTCACTTAACATAATGTCCTTCAGTTTCATCCACATTGTTGCAAATGACAGGGTTTCTTTCTTAAGGTTGAATAGTATTCCATGATGTGCCTATACTTCATTTTCTTTATGTTTTTACTTGTTAATGAACACTGAACTTGGCTATCACGATTAGTGCTGCAGCGAGCACGGGAGTACAAGTATCCCTATGACATAGTGACTTCAGCTCCTTTGGACATATACCAGAGTGGGATTTCTGGATCATAAGGTAGCTGCCTTTTTAGTTTTTTTGAGAAACATCTATACCGTTTTCCATAATGGTTGTACTAGCTTACATTTCTACCAGTAACCTAGAGATATTCCCCTTTCTCTGAGTCCTTGCCAACACTTGTCATTTTTTGAACAGCCATCCTAACAGGTATGTGGTGATATTTCATTGTGGTTTTAATTTGCGCTCACTAATGATTAGTAATGCTGAGAATTTGTTTCATGAGTCCATTAGCCAAATGTATATCTTCTTTTGACAAATGTCTGTTGAGGTCCTTTGGCCATTTTTAAATTGGGTTATTTGTTTTCTTGTGATTAAGCTGTTTGAGGGTTCTACTTTTATAAAGTGAGTGGCATCATTAAATAGAAATAAATCATCAGAATCTGAAAAGTGAACCATTTATCCAGAAAGTCCAATTGTCAGTTTCTTTAATCTTTTTATATTTTACACATTGCAAACTCTGAAAAATAAATACAAAGTAATTTAAAGCTAGAAAAAAAAATTCTGGATTTTACTTGAATAGATACATTTATCCAGAAAGTCCAGTTGTCAGTTTCCTTAATCTTTTTATATTTTACACATTTTAAACTCTGAGAAATAAATACAAAGTAATTTAAAGTCAGAAAAAGAATTCCGAATTTTACTTGAATAGATGCATTTATCCAGAAAGTCCAGTTGTCAGTTTCTTTAATCTTTTTATATTTTACACATTTTAAACTCTGAAAAATAAATACAAAGTAATTTAAAGTTAGAAAAAGATTTCTGGATTTTACTTCAATAGATACTTGAAAGGGCCCAAGAGTGTGTTTCTCCTAAACCAGGCAGGGCCATCTTGGTATTCATCTGTGGACATTTGCTCTGTGTTGCTTAAACCCTATCTGGAGCAATTGATTCAGCTGAAAACCAAAACTGAAAACAATGATAATGCTACTTATTTTAATTTCTATAAATATTGGGTTGAGGGACTGTTTTTCAAGTATTAGAACTGTCATTTATTTGGAAATGGAAAACCTCAAACTTCAGAAACAATTGGTAGTCTATAGTATGTTTTCTAGCAATTAACACTATCAGTAAATGAAATGAACAGGCTATCAGTGACAGAGATGCTGTAATATGAAATGGCCACAGTGTTGGGGGCTTTGACCTGATGTAATGAATAATCACCCTTATATGGGATCATAAAAAAAGAAGATGTTCTAATTACCAATGACCCTGTTGTGTGTCTTCACCCAGGCCTGTATCACACTGGGTAAGTGTGTGTCAGGACAGGGGGAAAGTTTTAGAGGGGATCCCTTCTAGAGTGGACTCACACTCCCAAATGTGGAGCCTGGGATGCTCCTGTCCTTTGCATAGCTGAAAAACGCTAGGACTTGGTGATGGTTTAAGCATACCAAGAGGCAACATGCCACATTTACCAAACAAGACTGTGCCTGCACTGATGGAGAGCCATGGGAAAGCTGAAATAATCATGTAGATATTGTGTATCATCCAGAGGCTAAAATGTTAATATAAAATCAGTATGTTGGAGAGTCAGGGACATAGAAGTGGTTGACAGAAGAAAAAATTATACTGACATACAAAAATGATGTTTTGAATGCAAGATATATTAGGATCTTCAGTATGGTAGTATTATCCTTGTGGCTTGGCCTCATTACGTGTCCACTCTTCTGTGCTATTTAAAATCTGAAGGCTGGTGGCTGGAGAACATGACCTCCGATCTCAGGGACCATGCTTCTTCCTGAGACCAGTCACCTAAACTCTAAACCACTGCCTCTCCCTCTGCAAAATAAGGGCAACAATCATATCACAGATTGTAAAGATTGGAAGAAATAACTTATTGAGTTTTATACCTAATAGTTTAGCAGGCACTCCCACCACTTGTCCTGCTTTGTAGCTAGATGGGTGATTTCCAAATTGTGATTGTTGATGGGAACTGTGTTTGCAAATACGCTGCTGCTAGTTCATGGCAGAAATGATACCCACCTCTGTGTTTCTCACAAGACCTCTTAAAGTAGCAGGAGAGGAATATTCTGAGACACCGTAGTGATCAACACTGTTACAGCTGGGCCCCTGACGTCCTCCAGTCACAGTCAGGACAAGTAGTAGGAGCATAAATTCCATTTCATAAATAGACATTTTTGTTATTGTTGTTTTTTTTTAAACATCTTTTAACTCTAGGTCTAACATGTTCTTAGTGATGAGAAACTATACCCCATAAAGGCTAGCAGTTTGCTTATGGATTCAGAAGTTGATTGCAAGTAGACTTGAGATAATGCTCTTAATTCCTGCTGTTTTATTATAATTAAAAAGTTGGTTATCTCATGTGATTAAGTCAAAGTATTCAATTAGGGTTTTCATTTGTTTGTTTATTTTGGTTTTGGAATTACCTAGAAGTAAATTTGCCAGTCTCCACAAAGATCACTGGTAGTAATACTTTGGATAGACTTTCTAGTGAGTGAGCCAGGATTCTAGTCTTCTGTCCCAGCTGTGCTTGTGATAACTGGCCTAGGGTTGGACTAAGTTCTAAATTATGAGAGCCAATATTTGCTATATGGAAAATAAATCTAATCCTGCAGGGATTGGCCTTGTGAACTTGACATCATTAGTATCAACTGCTAACCAGAAAATGAATTCATTCTTGACTCCATTTATAGATTCTTCTTTATACTAAAAAGTAGCATCTTCTGAGATTCAGATTAGTGCATATAGCACAGAGTAACTGCCAATCATTTACTGATTATTCAAATAATGTAGAATCAATTTAGAAGCAAATGAGTAGATTAATTCTCTAGGATAGCAAGTATATAAAATTATATTTTCTAAAATACTTGTGGATATATCATCATTCTTGAGACTGCTAGAATATTAATAAGATTAATTTTGTATGTAGCAAGCATGGCAAAATCTATGAGAAACAGTGTCTTAATTTAGATGAATATATTTATTCGAATGTATAAACATATATTTATACTCTGTAGATTGAAGAGCATAATTAAGTCCAAAGGTATAAAAATAAATGTTTCTGTTAAATTTTTTCAAAACATATACATTTAATAAGCCTTTTAAAATCTCGTCTTTGTAACAAAAACACAATGGAACAGGGCTACAAAATTCCATGCTATCACACCTAGAAGATGGCATTCATTTTACCACTTTTAAGTTTCTTCCTTTCTTTTCTGATAGTTCCTTATTCCTAATTCTTATGTTTATAAAATAAATCAAGTAGTTACTTAGTAACCTCATTTGAGTGTGATGATAGTTTATATAGAAATAAATGCTGCTACCTTAGAAACAGGAATTCCCTCGCCTGAAAAATGTAAAAAATTCTCCAAACCCTGATCTCATCATTGTTGTTCATAAGGCCTTATTTCTAAACTTAAGATTCCATTAAAAAACTAATCTGGGGCCAGACATGGTGGCTCATGCCTGTAACCCTAGCACTTTGGGAAGCCAAGCCCGATGGATTGCTTGACCTCAGGAGTTCAAAACTAGTCTGGGCAACACACAACATGGTGAAAACCAGTCTTTACCAAAAAAAAAAAAAAAGTTAGCTAGGTTTAATGGCACACACCTGTAGCACCAGCTACTCAGTAGGCTGAAGTGGGAGGATCACTTGAACTCCGGAGATTTAGGCTGCAGTAAGACTTGATTACACCACTGCATTCCAGCCTGGGTGACAGAGAGAGACTCTGTCTCAAAAATATAATTAAAAAAGAAAGAAACTAAAACTGGGAGAATGTTACAATGGTAGCTACATAGTCATTTTTAAGCCTGCCAGGATTAGTTAATTCTTTCTAGCTTTCCTGTGCCTTTTACACAGACAGAAGCATCACACTGATCACATTTCCTGTTTTTGGTTATTTCCTGTTTTTGGTTATTCTTTGAATTACCTTCTATAGCACCAGGTACAATGCCTGGAATACAGACCTAACCAGCAAATATTTTACCCTTGGGCAAGAAGTGGCAAACTTTTCGATTATTCTATTCTATATTCTGAAATATTCAGATTGCATTGAAAAGGAGCTCTTTGAGGGGGATGGGAGTTACATGAAAAAGTGCACGCTATCAGAGTAAGAAGGAAAATAATAACCATAAGCATCCTTTCAAAGACTGATAATTACACCCACTTATACCAAATAAATAAAATCACATGTTCTTTTGTTTTTATGGTCTCTGTATTTTAGATCCAATATTTCATTAAGTAGCTCTCTTTAAACCACTGAGCGAACTGTATGAATATCACTACTTTAACAAAATGAATAATAAGATGTCTCTTCGCTGCAGTTACACATGGCGTGTGCAAGTGGCTACAAGGAGGTGGTGTCTCTTATTCTGGAACATGGTGGAGACCTCAACATAGTCGATGATCAGTACTGGACTCCCCTCCATTTGGCAGCCAAATATGGTCAGGTAGAGTGATTTTCTGAATTCTTTTAAAAATCATTTTACATAATTAATGATTTCTTATTTAATTTTATTTGATTTTATGTGTTAATCATTATTGAAATTTGACTTTTAATCGCATCTTCTTGCTGAATAAATATTTTTATGGTTAAAAGAAAATGCTTAAACAAGAGCACACCAAAATGTGTTCCTTATGTATCTGAATATTGTAGTCAAATCATTGGAGAAATAATCAAAATCTGTAAACATTTGTCATAATATGGAGTTAAACATTTTTTTCATGTTCTATAGTCTTCATAAACTTGCAGTTTCATGAATCTGTAACAATTATGTGTTTTCCACAGCTAATATTTTGGTCATGGTGAGAGTATGAAAAGTAACTTAGTTTTACACACATATGGAGATTTAAGCTAAACGTGTTCAACTCAGAACATTATTTTGGGGCAACAATCACATCTAGTAAAGTTGTAGTAAGTTAGATCTCTTAGAGACTAATCATTATGTAAAATAATCTGTCATAGAATTTCAGTAGTGTAACTGTTAAAAGAATTGAAAGGGTTTGTATTTCACATACTTTAGAAAAAAAGCATATTGCCTGGGGAAGTTCTTTCAAACTAATAAGAACAGTGTTTTGACAGCACTTCCTGTGAAAAAAAGATCCATTTATTCAATAAATATATTTAACAGTCTACTAAATATCCCTGAATTGTGCTTCTAGCCAGTGATTCAATCTCTTTGTTACTAGTCTGTTCCAGCTTTCCATTTCTCCTTGATTGAGTCTTGGTGGGTTATGTGTTTTTAGGAATGTATCAGTTTCTTTGAGGCTATCCCATTGGTTCATTGTATTCGCTGAAAATATTCCATCATGATCCTTTAAAATTTCTGAGCAGCCCGTTGTACCATCTCCTCTGCCAGTTCTTTCTGAGTTGCTTGCTGTTTCCAAGGTTATTGTCGTAATTAGCAGGGAGGAACAGGAAGAACAGTCTAAGTTGGTGTATTTTAAAGTAGCTGTTTCTGCTTCTTAAAATACTAATTTCTTAATGTCTTATAAAGCTTGGTAAAGAAATAAAATTAATTTATAATTATCTTCACATGAAACCCACCGGAAAAGCGGGGAAATTAGTATACATTTCTGCAACTGTTCCATTATAATGTATCTATTGCAGTCTTTGGTTCTACATGTTGTGTGTGTCTAAATGTAATCAGTTTTTCCTGATGCATAAGGAGAATCTAGATATTTATTTCCCACCTCCTGGAAGCTGTAATGACCAAAGCAGAAAGAAATAGATCTGTTTAGAATCAGAAATTTTTCTCTCTCAAGCAATCAGATCAAACTACTGACCTTTTTTCCAGAAATGCATAGACACAAAAAGTATGTCTACAATTTCAGAGGTTGAGCTCTCTATGAAAGCTAGGCGTAGACCTTCCAGAGGCCTATAAAAAAACCCTGCTCTGCAGAAATAGAAGCTTATATATATATATATATATATATATTTTTTTTTTTTGGAGAAAGAGTCTCACTCTGTTGCCCAGGCTGGAGTGCAGTGATGTAATCTCAGCTAACTGCAACCTCTGCCTCCTGGGTTCAAGCAGTTCTCATGCCTCAGCCTCCTGACTAGCTGGGAATACAGACACTCACCACCACACCCAGCTAATTTTTTCTATTTGCAGTAGAGACAGTGTTTCACCATGTTGGCCAGGCTAGTCTCCAACTCCTGACCTCAGGTGATCCACCCACCTCCACCTCCCAAAGTGCTGGGATTACAGGCATTATCCACCATGCCCTGCCAGGTAATTATGCTTCTAATAAAGCTATATTATATAGTAAGAATTGAGACACAATATCAGTCAGATAAAATTTGTGTCATGTGTAAAAAATCTGTAATTAGTTTGAGTGATGAAAATGGATTTTTAAATGTTAATTTATATAGTTAGATTTAACAATAAAAACCCTTTAATGATTGACATAAATGCCACACATGATACATGCCATGTGCAGTGGTGGAGGGAACATCAGCCCAATCTACTTCTTTCAGAAAGCTTCCTAGAGGTTCCTGTTCCTTAAAAGGCTTAAAATACTGGCATCACCGAATGATAAGGCAGAAAGAATTAGTGGCTATCGGTGTTACTACTTGCCTTTACCTGTCACATTCGAAAAATTTCCCAAACTTTTTTCTAAATCTGTTCTTTCAAATTAGAGAAACAGAGTCATGAACTAAACATGAGAAATCTGATTCGGAGCCACGTTTGCTTTGTCAGATGCAAAGGAATTAAGATTGTTTTTCTTACTCCTTCTCCAGTGTGCCAGCTAGGTTTCTAGCATTCATCATTTATTCATGATAAGTGAATTAAGAAACACCAATTATTGAGAACCATGAGCATCTGTAGAAAGGGGAGAGTTTTACTTAGTTCAGCAGGTTTTTGAGAATCATGAAGGTGAATGCCTCGTGTGTGTATTGATCATCAGTCAGCATGTGTCCTGATCCATTGACAGTTGCTAGATTGGCACAGACAGATATCTGAACCAAAGTTTTCCAGAAATGGCCATGTACAATGTGCAGATGAGGCCGGTGTTTACATTGTCTTTATCCTCTGCTTCTCTAGACGTGCCTTTAATTATTTTCTAACTTCTGATGCATGTTAGTACTAGGGAAAGTGTCTGAAGATCATGTGTCTCTGCTACTTTGTTCCATTAAGCCTGCTCAAATAGTATCTCCACTCAAATCCATGCCCAGGAAAACAGACTTTGAGTAGCCCATTTTCCAGCAGAGTGACCAAAAGAAAGGACAAAGGCAACCAACCCAGAGCTAGGTGCAAAATTGGATTGGAAATTCTGAGTGTAGATGAGACTTTTGTTTTAGAATAGAAGACACCAAAACCAAGATATTCTTCTTTTACTCAGACTGAAGGAAAAAAAACTGAGAAACTTATGATAATAGAAGATTTTGAGTAAATTACATCTCAATTATTTTGCCAAGAAAAATAGTATATGAAATCTAGAATTATTTAAAAAAATTGTGCACCCACAAAAATATCATTTAGTATGCACTTCAGAAATTATATTTTAGAAACAGGTTTATTTGAATATCAGTTTATATGCATGGAAGGTTTATAACGCTCTCTGAAGAAATTTACTGTGAATATATTGTTTCTGTGTTTGGGGAAAAAAGCTTTAGAAATGTGAACATTAGAGAGACTAATGGCATTTTTAGAGACATTCACAGTAATTTCACTCTTATAAAGACCTTCTAAATGTAAATACCTTTATGGAGAAGGTAGCTCACAATCTATAACTGTATTTATTATTTACATTTATAGTGGGATGATATGTGTATTTTACAACTGCCTTTTATAAATATGTTAACTTTTGCAGTGAAAGACAAAAGAGAAGCTTGATCTTGTCGAAAACTAGGAACTGAATAAATTATATGAGCAATAAGTCTTTTGGTTTTACAACTCTGTCATCAGTTGTACATAAAGTAAAATTTCATTCTAGTCTTGTATGTATTTAGTGTATTCACTATTTAAAATAGAATTGGCAATACTATACCAAAAGTTAAGAAAATATTTGTACAAATGCTGGAATCTAAATATTCTTATTTCCCAAAGTATTTTATATGATATAACTCACACATCTTAATAGTTAAAAAGCCATTTGTATTCTCAAATACATTTTTACCCAAGTATATAAAAATTAAGATATATTCAGAGCTTTTATTTTTTTCACGTATTTCTTCTTTACATTGGAGAAACTATGCAGTCTGATTATGCTCCTACCCCTCTGACCATGCAGTATCAGTAAAGTCCATGCTCCATCCTAGGCTCCTGTCTCTTTTTGATGTTTGCCATGTCTTTGAGAAATATTCTCATGCCCTCAGCTTCAAATGCTGTCTACATGCTCATAGCTACCAAAACCTCCTCTCTGTTTCTCTACTGTCAGGGTCTGACCCGCAGACCCCAACCCAGTGGTGGATGAACAAATCTGCTCAAACACAAATCTCCAGTGAAAGTGTGGGCTGGATGTCCATGGCAACTCACAGACACTACTGAGAGAGGTAGCAGCCACGGCCCCAACCAGCTGGTACTCTAGGCATTTATTTAGTATAGATTTAATAACAGAGGCTCTGAGTCAACACACATATGGATAATGATTAAAGGCCAGGTTCTGAAGCCTAAAGCAAACACCATTTGTGGATTATAAATCTGGTTGCCCTCCCCGCTCCTCCCGAGAGAGTCAGCTGACCCATGAAAGATTAAAGATTAGTTTTAGGATCACATGAGTAAATAAGTTATTTAGGTAAACCCCCCCACATTCCCTAGTTATTTGCTTTTCTTTAGCAACTAAAGGTAAAGGGTATTAGGCTGCCTTCAGCCAAAACTTCTACTGAAACTATGCAGACCTCTCTGTCTTCCCAGACTATATAGTCTGTAATTGTACAATCTTTCCAATCATCTTGACTGAACCCCCACACCCTCCCAAATCCTACATCCATGTGTACTACTGCCCAGAGGTTGTCTCTCTCTTTCTGTCCTCTAACACTACCTGTTTAAAAAAAAATCATCTTCTCATTCCCATTCCCATTTGTTGCTCTTCTGTTTCATCATTTATTCACCACAAAACTAGTCTTTTGCCATTTTCCTGCCTCTCCCTCCTCTCTCATGCCTAACAAAACACAGAGCCTAAAAACTGCTAACCAGTGGATTGTGTTGAGGTATTTAAGCTATAGTCCCCACCAGTCAATCTGTGCCTCCTCACTGCCTCTCCCCTCACCCAGGGCACTCACTTCTCTACATCTGGGTTAAATCATCAGCCTTTAGCAGGTTTCTACCCCTCTCCCCAACTCTTCTCTTAACAGTGAGGCTGCAGTCATTCTACATTGCAAACATAATCAGACTGTTTCAAAATAGTGTCCTTTCCATTGCTGTTGAAATAAAATATGTATTCCTTAGCACCATTTATAAGTCCCCACATGTCAGAGCCCCTAGTTAAGTCTTGTGTTTTATTTCTCCTGCCTAACCCCACCCTATTTGAGGGTAAAGCTACACTGCATGTATCTCCGTTTCTAGAATGCACCACTACATATAGCCTATACTTTGCTCTTTCTGAAATTGTTAAATTTTACCTTGCATGGCTACATTGAGATGTCACTTCACTGGCTGTCTTTCCTAATGCTTGGAATTTGCATATGATGGTTCCTCTCCTGTCTATGACTGGGCACTCTGTGTATCCTGTATCATAAACACAGCCTTACTGCAACTTGCTGTAGTTGTCAGTTCATTCATCTGTATCACCTTTTAGTCTGTAAGAACTGAGTATAGGCACATTTGTTTGGCTTATAAAAATATCATGGCATCCTAGGCAGGAGTCAACACAGAATACTGGCTAAGTTACTGTTTATTTAATGAGAGAATCAATAAATGCCCTAATGTAATACATACTTGCCTTTGTCAATGGATCACTGAATACATGTGTGAAGCATAGATGAGTGGGCACACCTCTGAGACTGGTTCTTGCAGGAAATCCTCATGGAGATTTCCAAGAGAAACCTGGGCACATGCAAGGGCTTTGGTAGCACTGGAGATAATTTGGGATGGATTACTCAAAGAAATCATGCACACATGAAAGGGATTTCAACCAAGGGCAATATATTGTGAGCAACTCTGTATTTAATGGCTGCTATGTGTGCCCACAAAATTTGTGTTGCAAAGTTAATCCCTGGTGAAGCAAAATTAGGAGGTGAGGCCTAATGAGAGGTGTTTAGGTCATGAGGGTTTCACCCTCATGAAAGGATTAACACAACTATAAAAGGAAATTGAGGGAGTGGTTCTTTCTTCTGCTTTTCTGCCATGTGAGGATATAATAATCCTCTCGTCTGTAGGATGCCACATTTAATGGGGCACCTTGAAAGCAGAGAGACTAAGGCCTGCTGCTGGCACTTCAATCTTGACTTCCCAGCTTCCAGAACTGTCAGCAATAAATTTCTGTCCATTATAAATTACCCAGTCCCAGATATTCTGTTATGGCTGCACAAATAAGACTGTGACAACTGTATAAAAGCAAAGTACCATAGAAGGAGATTCAGGAGAGGTGGACACAAGCAGAGGAGGACTATGTGGTTTGCTGAATAGAAATAAAAGAGGAGTGTTTCAGAAAAGAAATACAAGGACAGTTACATGAAAACTGCAGTGATTAGAAAGTATTTATTTTGTGGTATGAGGGAAGAACCATTTGGTTAATGAGAAATCATAGTTGAATCATTAAAAGTAGTAATGTATTGGACTTTTAAAAATATTATAACTGAAGTACTTCACATGGTTCTCAGAATTAGACATATTTACACATTATAATGTAGAGTATGCACCATTAAGCATAGGTATATGTAATTCAAGTGGGGTATGCAAGTGCTGAGTTTCTGAGAGACTGTAACATTATAATTTCCCCTTTGTTAAATTAAATCAATCTTTTTTTAGCTTTTGAACTAGGAAGGAGAGTGAGTGCTGGCTCCAAACACTCATTGCTATATTTTAACTTTTTAAAGAGATACTGTGACAGTCAAGAAATTAATTTTGATAAATTTAGCCACACTGAAATACAATTGTCTGAAGAATGAGTAAAGTCTATATCCAGCAACTTACATGAATTCAAATTTCAGCTTAAATACATTTTCTGTTAGCCACTTAATGTTTCCTTTTATACAGACACACTCCTCTCTCTCTCTCTCTCTCTCTCTCTCTCTCTCTCTAAATTGTAGTCACCTTAACCTCTGATAGCTTTGCTGATTATGAAAATCTTTTAATAGTGGAGATGAGTTGTAATTGAACGGCACACTCTTCCTGTTCACATTTCGAGTGATTTACATAAAGTTTTTTGTGAGGTTAATACAGATGTTCCAGAGTAGAGTAATTGGAATTAGCACTGGCCTGCTTAATTCAGTTCTGTGAAGTGCCTCACTGATTTCTAATTGGAAGCACATGGAAAATACTGACTTTATGAAAAGAAAGGAATTCCCCAAGTAGGAGAAACTTCCTTATTCCACACATGAATGTTTATTTTTACAGGCCTGAAATAAAATGGAATTACTTTTATTGTTAAAGGTTTTCTTGTAGAAAACATTCACTTTTATGACTTAAATGCTTTCTGCAGTTGGAGTTATAGAGAACAGTAGTTTTCTGGGATACTGCACATGATTTTATTTGGAGTTCTATAAAGAACAAGTTGAATTTAGAAATGCAACATAATTATTAGACTCTCTGATACGCTGACATTTTTGCAAAGATTTAAAACCCTTAGCATTATTGCTGTTCTTTCAAATTTGTGGAAAACAAAGTCAATCTTAACTAATTTTTGACTTTTGTTTTCTTTTCTTTCTGAATTTTTGTTTCCCTTCTGTCTTCATTTTTCCTTACCTTACTCCATCTTCTATTTTTTGTTCTTTCCTTTTCTTTGTTCTTTCCTTCCTTCCTTCAATTCTGATGTGTGACATAAAAGGAAGAAAACGTCTCAAATCTTTAATATAAAACAAAACCCTTTCTTGCAACTATTTTAATGTCCTGGGAACCTACAACGTATATTTTATCTTTCAGATTTAAAGATAGCCTCTCTTTCTTTAGCAAACTGTATATTTGGAAATCAAAATAACTTCTAAATATAAGCACCCTACTGTAACATGAATAAGTACTACTGAAATAATTTGTATTCTGCAAAACCAAACACTAATTTTGAATGGGATTGTAAGAAATCTAGCAATAGGGCATACCATTGAAAACCTAATTAATTTTATAGTGAGAACACTGGCAAGAGCCATAATTATTTGGAGAGATCTCTTAGAATGCTTGGGCAAAAAGCTCAGCATGAATGAAAAATGCCACAGAAAGTGTTACAAGTGCAAGCAACCAAGCAAACAAACAAATGAACCCCACCTCAGACTGAAGAAACTCCTGTCATTCTAACAAGTAAAATAATGCAAGAAATGAAAATAAAAGGCAAGGTTAGGAAAGGAGAAAGGATAATAAAAATACAAAAGAATCTCCAAAAAACTTTTTAAAATTAGAACCATTAAATGAATTTATCAAGGTTTTTTTTACAGTAGAGTTAGAATCATAACATAGATAGTAATATGTTTAACAAATGATGTGCAATATTTGTACACTTATCACTACAAAACATTGCAGGGATGATCGAAGACCTATGCAAATAAAGATGTAAGCCACACTCATTGATACTCACTTGTCATTGAGACACTGAATATTGTTAAGGTATCTGGGAAGGCAGAATAGTGGCCCCGAGTGACATTCATGCCCTAATCCCCAGAACCTGTCAGTATGTTATAAGACTAAATAAAGAACTTTGCATTGTGACTAACTTAAGGATCATAAGCTGGAAAGGCTTTCCTGGATTCTCTAGATGGGCCCAGTGTAATCACATGGGCCATTAGAAGCAGAGACTTGTTCTTGGCTGAGAGACAGACTGGGGTGTGACTGTGGGAAAATGGCCAGAGACATGCAATGTTGCTGATTTGAAGATGGTGGAAGAGGAGGGACCGTTAACCAAGGAATGTGAGTGCCCTCAAAACTGGAAAAGGCAGAAACAAATTCTCCCTTAGAACGAGAAGGGAACACAGATCTACCAGAACCCTGGCATCAGCCCAGTGATACCTGTCAGACTTCTGACCTACGGAATTGTAAGACATTATACATTTTTATTGTTAAAGTCATGAACCTTGTGGTGATTTGTTATGGCAGCCATATAAAACTAATATAGTAGCTACCTATTTAAGGCAATCCCAATCTAAATCTTAGCAGTCTTTTCTTACAGCAATTGAAAAATTCATTCTAAAATGTATATGGAATGCAAAGTACAGGAGTAAGACACAGACTTTTTTTCAAGACACTATAAGTCTTTCACTTGCAAGATTTCAACACTTGCTGTAAATCTATATTCATAAAGTTGTTAGGTGATATAGCAAGGATAGACCAATATATCAATGAAACATAAAAATAGCATCTACAAATGAACGTGATGAGCCAGTTGATTTCCTATGAAGATCTCAAGGCAATTCAATAAGAAAACATGGTCTTCTCAACAAATGTTACTGAAAAATAAATGGTGCTGGACCATTTATTTTTACATGGCATTCACAAAAACTCACTTGAAATGGACCATAAATATAAAAGTTAAAATTATAAAGCTTTCAGAATAAACTGTAGTATAATATTATCATGAACTTTGAGTAGATAAAAATAGGTAGAGATATTGTACTAAACAGAAGTAAAAGAAATAAAAATGTTTTTCTGCTCATCCAAAGGCATTTTTAAGAACATGACTAGGCAAGCCATAACATGGGAGCAAATATCTGTAATACATACACCTGAAAAATGCATGTAGATCACATAAAAATGCACAGAGGTGAATATTAAAAAGGTAAACAATCCAGTAATAAATGGACAAGAAATTCTTGAATAGCTGCTTCACAAAAGATGGTCATTAAGCACATGAGAGTGAATATCACTAGTCATCAGGGAAATGTAAATTCACCTACAATGAGATACTACTTCAGTGGCTAAAATTGTTTTACTGTGATATCAAGTGTTGGAGAGGATGTGACAAAATTGCTAGTGAGGATAAAAAATATTAAAACCACTTTGTAAACTTTTCTGGCAATTTCTTATAAAGTTAAATATACACTTACCAGATTACCCAGGATTCTACTTTAGAATGTTCAAAAGAGAAAAATGAAAAATCTACATTGACTAAATGACGTATGTCCATAGTACCCCATTCAAAGAGCAGGAAACAAAAGACTCAACTCTCAATCAAGAGGAAAATGATGAACATGTTGTAGTGTAGTTACACACTGGATTACAACTCAACAATGAAGAATGAAAGTGTCAGTGCAGGCACAAACATGGACGAATCTCAAGAACATTATGTTGTTCAAACATATGTATTTCTGCGTTCTATTTATATGAAGTTTAAGAGTAGACAAAACTAATCTGGGGTGCTGTAAATCACACTGTAGTTTCCAGTATGGGATGAAGATTGACCATAGAGGGTCAGGGGTAAGTGCTGGTGATGAGAAATGTTCTATAGCTTATTTGTGGTGCTGATTACACAGGTACACACATCTGCCCAAATTGTTATAACTGTGCACTTATTATTATCCATTTCATTGCCTTTAAATTACTTTGTTGTTTAAAAAAAAGAGTATTTGTAGAAATACAGCTAAGATGACTTCAGTTTCCAGTGCAACACAGTTGAGTTCTTTTAATTTTATGATTTCACTTCCGTTGTTTTGAATCCTCTTGCCTAGGAAAAAATGGTATCTACAAACATTTATCAATTGAGTATGAGCTACTTTGTATTACAGAAACACATTTTGTTTCAGAACTTACTGTTCTCTGTAAGTCAAAAAAGACATACAATGACCATTTAAAAGTATTTGGAACAGAATTATAATAAAAAAATTACATTGTCTCTATCCCTATGTGAGCTGTAAAGAAAGTTGAGGTAATTTTCATATGATGAAAATTTACAGCTTTAGAGGTTTCATAGCAACCTTAGATGTTTGTATTGTAAAAGGCAAGTTTGAAAAATAATATTGCAACTTACAAAGTTTATAAGAGATTCATAAAATAGGCCAGGCTCTGGCTCATGCCTGTAATTTCAGCACTTTGGAAGGCTGAGTCAGGCAGATTACTTGAGGTCAGGAGTTCAGGACCCACCTGGTAAACATGGTGAAACCCTGTGTCTACTGAAAATATGAAAGTTATCTGTGTGTGGTAGTGCATGCTGGTAGTCCCAGCTACTCCGGAGGCTGAGGCACAAGAATTGCTTGAACCTGGGAGAAGGAGGTAGCAGTTGCAGTAAGCAGAGATGGTGCCACTGCACTCTAACCTGGGTGACAGAGTGAGACTTCATCTCAAAAAAAAAAAAAAAAAAAAAAGAGAGAGAAAGAGATTAATAAAACAAACACAGAATGCATAAATGAGGTTATAAAACAGAGGCCAAAGTGATTGAACTGTTAAAAATACCATAGAAAGAATCAACAATACCTCAAATTGATTCTTGTAAAGATTAATGAGATGAACCAAATTTTGGAAGTATTGGTCAGAAAGACAGAGAAGACATGCACAAAATG
Organism: Cacajao melanocephalus; assembly: GCA_963573385.1. Classification (NCBI taxonomy): domain Eukaryota; kingdom Metazoa; phylum Chordata; class Mammalia; order Primates; family Pitheciidae; genus Cacajao; species Cacajao melanocephalus. The sequence continues at coordinate 14,996 of CAUYLG010065860.1, read as the reverse complement.
ACTGATAATGTGCATGCAAATGGAAACATAAGTGCACAGACAGCACAGCTATTAAAAAGACAATAAAAGAAAAAACGCAATAAGAAGATATAACCAACAGTATCATTCCAGTGCATGTGAAAACTTAGGCAAAAATGGCAAATCCCTAGAAAGTAATAATTTTAAAAAGTATTATATAAAATCATACCAAAAAGAAATCCAGGAGAGTCCTGTAACTACTATAGACCCTCGTTTTCAAAGCAATGCACCATGAAACCACAATGATCTGTTCTTTTACACCCAACAATTTAACAACAAGTAAATGCCTGATAATAAAATTATTAAGTAGAACATAGAGCAATAGAAATCCTTGTTAGAAGTAGAAGTGTAAATCTGAGCAATCTCTTGGAAAACTATTGGCACTACCTAGTTACTTTGATGATATCCAAACTGATACCCCAGCAATGTCATTTTTAAGTACATATATCCTGAAGAAAGTCTTGTATATGTGTACCAAGAGATATAAATGAGAATACTTACAGTAACATTATTTGTAAAAACAAATAAATGACTGCAAATAGCTTGAATATTCACTGGGAGAAAGGTGGATCAATTGCGATATATTTGTATGATACAATTCCATGCAGCCAAGAAAAAGAATGAACCTTGGTTAAACCCATCAACTCTGATGGCTCAAAAATGCAATGGTAAGCCATGAAAACAGGACATGGAAGAATCTATACACTAGGATTTCATTTCTATAAATGTCACAAACAGATTAAGCAATATGTTGTCTAGGGATACTTCCATATATATATGTGCTAAGCATATAGAGAAGATACTAATGGTTATCTGAAAAGTCATGATCGTGGCCAACTCTCGGACATAGAGAGAGGCATAGTTTGGGGGAGAAACACACAAGATATCATTTAAAAAAAATGTTGAGTACATATTTTTAAAAGTTGGGTACACTGAAATTTTTTTTATTATTGCTTTTTCAATAGCACATGTACATTATATATACCCTTTGTATGTGTGATATATTATAGCATTTAAAAAATACATTAATTTCTGAAGTCACTTAAGTCTGATAGCTTGAGATAGCATTTTTGTAATGTTCTAATGTGACTTTAGGTTCATACTGCCCACATTGCTGTCAGAGAGGAACAATATCAACAAGTTAGACTTCAATGAATTGCTCAATTAAAACAGAACAAAACACACTATACCGTACAATTCCTCATATAAGGAGTACAGATTATGGACTTTCAGGTTGTATTATGGCATAGAATCAATACTGTACTGTTGTACTTTGTTTTATTTTGCCTTTCATGTTTTAAACTTTCCGGGTAGTGATCCATTCAGTGTAACTTACTTCCATTATAAAAACACATGCACACATATGTTTGTTGTGGCACTGTTTACAATAGCAAAGACCTGGAACCAACCCAAATGCCCATCAATGATAGACTGGACCAAGAAAATGTGGCACATACACACTATGCAGCCATAAAAAACAATGAGTTCGTGCCCTTTGTAGAGACATGGATGAATCTAGATACCATCATTCTCAGCAAGCTGACACAAGAACAGAAAACCAAACACCGCATGTTTTCACTCATAGGTGGGTGACGAACAATGAGAACACTTGGGCACAGAGAAGGGAACAACATTCACTGGGGTAAGTGGTGGGGGGGTGGAGGGGAGGGGAGGGACAGTGAGGGGGCAGGGAGGATGGGGAGGGATAACACTGGGAGAAATGCCTGATGTAGGTGATGGGTGGGGTGGGGGTGGAGACAGTAAACCACCATGGCATGTATGTACCTAGGCAACAATACTGCAGGATGCAGGATGTGCACATGTACCCCAGAGCCAAAAGTACAATTTAAAAAAAAAATAGAAAGAAAGAAAAAAGAAAATGAGGGAGAAGCAGCCAGGGAAAAATAGAGTTTCTTATGTCCCAGAATTCCCATAAACCAAGGGACCTGCCTTCCCTTAGCAGGCCAGGACATCTTCTAAAATTGGTGCATTTCTGTATTTCAGAGCAACATATGGATTTATACTTTGCCTTTGGTTTTGAAATTATTTGCTTTTTAGCCCTGTGCTTTTCAGGCTAAGCTATATGTGATATGATTTATTAACCCTGTACTACCCTCTTCTAAGTAAAGTTGAAAATAATCCCTAGGATCACATTTTACATTCACATGCAGATAAATATGTGAGCCCTACATTCTCCAGTCCCTGCCATCCTCTGAGGTAAGAGGCGAAACATTCCGACAGGTCTGTGTGCTTCCTTAGCACAGGGCCATAAGGAGAGACGTGTGTGGTCTACTGAATACTTTAACTTACTTTCTTTTTCTCTTCAGTCAATTAGATTTTGTCTTCTCTCTCAACCTCTCTTGTCAGATTTCTGAGCCTACAAAGTGAAAACCTCTTTCTTTCTCAAGATCCTAAGAATTCTGTAAGTGAACCCAGACACTGTAATAAAGGGACCCTCTTCACCCTTCCTTTCTAGGATATACGCTAGTTGTGCACATGTGTGTGCTAATGGTTGCAGGAGATATTTTACCAACATACCCAAAGCACGCATTTTGGAGTCAGATCTGGTTTTGAGACTTATTTCCATCAGTTATTATGAGGCTAGGATGACTGTAAGAAATTACATGATATCTCTGAGCATTAGTTTACTTACCTTTTTAAATGGGGCTAACAATACTTGCTTCAAGATAACATTGTGTGAACTGAATTACACAGTGCCTTGCACATAGTAAGGATTTTATGAATATTAGTTATTTCTACAATAACTAATAGAAATTCACTCTGTCTTCCTGGGACCCCTGGGGCTGGTTACAGACATTCCTAAGATAACCAGCTGGGGGATGGGAGAGATAGTGACTGTCCTCTGCTAACCAGACCATATGGGACTTTATGACTTTACCTTGACCCATCCATTTGAGGTAGCCCCTGGCAGATATTTCAAGGAACAGAATATCTTTATCACCCTAATTCCAGGAGTACATAAGGCAAGCAGTACCTGTGTACTGACACTCGCCCTTCCATAGATCTTCAATCTATGCATGTGTGCAAGCATGGGCACACACATGCAAGCTCATGTTTGCTTCTCAGAACCTTGGTATGCTACTCAAGAAATCTTTATCTTGTGACTTTTCTGTAAAAATCACTGTTCCATGCTCTGTCCATTTTGCAAGAATTCTCTGAAGCTGCAGACATTTGCCCAGCTTCAGAGACTTCCTTTTTCCTCCCCTACTTAGCTAGAATTGTTTGGAGTCATGGATAAAAGGTGTGTATAACAGCCGAAAGAAGCCTTGGAATAAGAAGAAGGCAGAGAGAGATGGTGAAGCCACATCAGAGTGAAGGTGGGGCTGGGAAGACAGAAATAGGCGGAAAGTGTCAGAGAATCCTAAGCTGTAAATTATCAAACTGAGCATAAATAAGCATTGAGGAATTTTGTCCGTAGTTGGGTAATAATGATAATAGCTGGAATTTACTGTGCACCTACTCTATGCCAAAAATTTAGCAAAGATGTAAATTATTTCATTTAGTCCTCAGAACAACCCTAGTGTGGTGGATACTGTTAATCTCATGTGAATGATGAGAAAGGTGAGGCCCATATTTACCCAAAACTTTTGGGCAGACCTGCAAATAACCAAGCAGAATTTCAAACTCCCACGTGTTGCCAGATCTTGAACCCAGCATGGTATGTGGTGGGGTCCAAAGTGTTCCATATAGCAGAAAGTCTGAAGATTTTTGTGGTGGAGGATGCTAGCTGCACTTCAAATCCATTTTCCCCATCTGTGACATGGTGATATTGCTGTGAAATGGCTGCCCAGCCAGGAACAACATCTGTTTGACACTTTTTGCATTGCGGTGTACCATAAAACTCACACTCACTAATGGAGTGTGACTGGAAATGATGTATGCCACTTCAGGACAAACATATTTATGAAGGACGCATGCCTTCTCCATGTTCTTTTTCCCCTTCCACTATCTGAATTCACAGGACCGGAAAGACTTAAAGGATGAACCGGGCATTGTGGCTCATGCCTATAATCCCAGCACTTTGGGAGGTTGAAGCAGGAAGATTGCTTGAGGCCTAGAGTTCAAGATCAGCCTGAGCAACACAGCAAGACTTGTCTTTAGAAAAAAAAAATAATTTAAACAACCAGCTGGGTGTAGTGGTGCATGACGGTGGTCCCAGGTACTCAGGAGGCTGATATGAGAGGATCACTTAAGCATGGGAAGTCGTGGCACAGCACTCTAGCCTAGGCAACAAAGACCCTGCCTCAAAAAAAAAAAACAACAACAAAAAAACCCTAACAACAACATATGAAAACCAGTATGGATCTTAAAATTAACATGCACATCTACACAAAAAAAATTAAAAAAAAATATTAGCTGGGGTGGAGTGTGCTTATAGGTCTCACTACTCAGAAAATGGAGGCGGGACGATCCCTTGAGCCCAGGAGATCAAGGCTATAACTGAGCCACTGCACTCCAGCCTGGGCAACAGAGTGAGACCCTGTCTCTAAAAAGAAAAAAAAAAAGGATGAGTGAACTTGGGGATGAAGGGAACCTTGGTCTCTGATTAACTGTACTGCATGGAGGAGAGTGAGGCTGATCAGCAACACTCCCTCAGGACACTTCCATGAGTAAGAAATAAGTTTTATTGTGACTATGCCATCAAAATTTTTAGGCCTTATTGATTACAGTAGTTCAGACTACCCTAACTAATACAACTTCTTTCTTTGCCTTAAATTTTCCCTTTTCTGGTCTAACTAGCAAAAAAGCAGTCCCCAGACAGAACGAGAAAACGGAAAACGAATCCAGTGTCTTCATGAAACAAACTTCTCCATAATCCTGAGACAACACTAACTCAAAGATGACTGGATAGACATGACTATTATTTCAAACTGTTTATGATTGTCCTTCCCTTCAAATAAAGCAAAACAGCTATTTGGCAGGGAAAATGTGAAAAAGACCAAAGACAATGCTTCTTTTCAAACTCTGAAAAGCGTTCTGACTATTCGGTTATTTCAGACTAATAACAGGAGAATGCTGTTTATTGTTATTTTTTTTAAATGGTGACTTTTCTTTTTTTTGGCCTAAACTTGATTCTCCTCCTTTTCCTCAGTCACATGTTATTTAGTTAAGTATCTGGCTTCTGGGCCGGCTTGACTTTTATGAATTTTCCAGGTGGTCTGAAGACCAGAGAAAATAAGTGACATCTGCAAGGTTACAGTGAGCGGTGGAGTCTGCAGGTTCTTCTCCCTCAGCTCGAGGCTTCCTTCTGCTGAGCCTTCTTGTCCCCCATGGCCACAAGCAAAAGAAAAAACAAACTCACAGAGAAATGAGGTAGTTTTCTTGGAAAATGAGCATGAGGACCTCTTTTAACCTTAGCATTAATTTACCTATGGATCATTCCTAAACGGTTGCATTTTAAAAGTTTGGGAATTGATACTTGATATACCAAATCCTGAAAGCATAAAGACAAAGAAAACCTTTACTGAAGTTGATGCCTATTGTGTATTCCCAGATAATTGGAAACAAAGCCTCTGCTTTCTGCTCTATACTTTGCACTGGGGTGGAGAAAGGAAAAGTGCATAGAATTAAGGTGTAGATAGGGCACCCAGTTACAGCCCCCTGTGGTTCCGGCTTTATGCTTTCATACGATGAACAAAGACTATAGCTAGTACATACGCCTCATTACTCTGTGTGCTACTCGCAGGCTGCAGTATGGACCTGGTTTTGATTTAGTATTTTTGAATGGAGCATATAAAGTACCACTAAGACTTATTACCACAATTGTGCTTTCCAAGCTATCACTACACAGAAATGTTGGGTCAGACTCTATTTTTAACATCTACAAATATTTAACCTAACTCAACACTGTTTCCTGCAAAGCTTAAAAATGGAATTTTTAGTCCTCATTAAGGCTTTCACATTCAGACATTCTCATTTCGAGGTTGTCAAAAATAAAAGACATGTGTCCCCAGGAAATAAAAAGGTGTAGATTTAGTGAAAAGATATAACAGACAATAAAGCTGAGTGGAAGCTACAGATTGTTTTAGCACTAACTCCACTAATTACACCACCCCTCACTGCCTTCAGTGGTTTGTGTGCCTCATTCAAAGACGAGCAGTAAGAAAAGAATCAACATGTAATATAAGCATAAAAAGTGGAAAATAAGAAAAATAATTGTGATGGTTGAAACTGAGTGTCAACTTGATAGAAGTATGCAAAGTATTGATCCTGGGTGCGTATGTAAGGGTGTTGTCAAAGGAGATTAACATACGAGTCAGTGGGCTGGGAAAGGCAGATCCACCCTTAATCTGAGTGGGCACCATCTAATCAGCTCATAAAGCAGCCAGAAAAACATGAAACCATCTAATCAGCTCATAAAGCAGGCAGAAAAATGTGAAAAGACTAACCTGGCCTAGGCTCCCAGTCTACATCATTCTCTCATGCTGGATGGTTCCTGCCCTCGAACACTGGACTCCAAGTTCTTCAGTTTTGGGACTCAGACTGTCTCTCCTTGCTTCTTAGCTTGCAGACAGCCTATTGTGGGACCTCGTGATTGTGTGAGTTAATATTTAATAAACTCCCCTTTATATAGATCTATCCTAATAGTTCTGTCCATCTAGAGAACGCTAATACAATAATATAAGCAGAAATAATTAAACTTGTTATCTCTCTCATTCTCTCTATATATGAAAGCCAAGAAGAAATACAGAAAATATGACAGAAAACAATCTCAAAGGAATTACATACAACATAGTGTCATTAAGAAAATACCTCAAATAAGACATATAAAGATTCAAAAAAGAGACTATAAGACAACAGAAGGAGACAAAAAGTAATTGGGCATATTTGGGGAAAGAAATGAAAAAGAAAAAGGCAGTACATAGTGAAAATCCATATTACATGGAACCAAAAAGACATTATAATGCCAAACTAGTGAAAGTCTTGAAGAAATTATGCAAAATGAAATATGCATAATAAAGATATAGGAATAGTTGTAGAAAAGACAATAGATATAAAGGCAAAGGAGACTCCACATACACATAACTGGGTTACTGAAGAAGAGTAACAACAAATGCAGTGGAATATATTTAAAGATAAAGTAGAAGAAACTTTCTTAAAATACACACTTTAATTTACCAAAGGCCACATCAGTTTCTTAGAAAAATAACACATTGCAATGAACAAAAGATATATCCTGGGACAGTTGAACATTATTTAGACTTTTGTTTGTTGGTCTGTTGTTTTGGGGACAGGGTCTTGCTCTGCTGTCCAGGCTGGAGTGCAGTGGCACAGTCATCGTTCACTGCAACCTCAGATTCCTGGGCTCAAGTGATCCTCCCACTTCAGCCTCTGGAGTAGTAACCACAGGTGTGCACCACCATGTCTGGCTAATTTTTAAAAAGTTTTTGTAGAGACAGGATCTTCCTGCGTTGCTCGGGCTGGTCCCAAATTCCTGGGCTCGAGTGATCCTCCTGCTTTGGCCTCCAAAAGTGCTGGGATTAAGGTATGAACCACCACACCTGGCCTATTTGATGTTTTTTTTAAACAAGAAGAATGGGGCATTCAGGGCAGAAAATCAAACAACATGCAAGTTGGCAAGATGTTTCCATTGGGATACTTTTGGCCGTAAGGAACAGAAAGTCTTACTCAAACTGGCTTGCAACCTTGCTACTCCAAATGTGATCCTTTATCAGCAGCCTTGGCCTCACCAGAGTGCTTGTTAGAAATGCAGAATCTAGCAGCGAATCTGTCTCCTTCCCAAAGGCTCCAGTGGGGTCAGCCAGGAACTGAACTTTGCCTTCTGGAAGCCTTGTGGGCTCATCCTCACTTGCCAGTCACAAAGGCATTGTTAACACTCAGACGTGCCACCACTGGGACCGCCTCAGCCCTCAGAACCCCAGCCTGCTCCACCAACCCCTGCAGGTGGGTCTTGGAACAGCCAGGGCTAAAGGCTTCAGGAACTCCAAAGGGAACACCCTTCTTGCCCTTGAACAGCTATGCCAGGTTCGCCATGTTCCCTGGCTCCCCTCCAAACATCTCCCCTGCTGGGAAGGTATCTCCCACCTTGATTGGGGACATGGCTGCCGTGGCTCTGCTCAAACTGTGGACCTGGCCAGGCATCCACCCTACTTCATGTAGCTGTGTTGGTGCCACTGCTGCTGCCACAGACTGAATGACAGTCTCACCGGCAGGGGAGATGGCTCAAGAGGTTCTCCATAGTGATAGAGGATGACATAGTGAAGGCTCTGAATGTGGAAGCAGATGGCACAGGCCTCACTTGCAGCCTGGCACTCAACATCATCTCACAGCTCAGAGGCCCCAGGCCCAGCTATACTCCCTCTACTCTTTCCTATCTCATCTGCCCAGCCCTGGGAAGAGGGCCCCTGGGACACCCTAAATGGAACCTTGGCCAAATTTCTGCAATAAATACTTATGGTTCAAAAAGGAAAACAAACAAACAAAACAAAAAAACAAAGAGAAAATAAAAAGGTGGGGGGAAGAAATATGGAATCTGAGGCCTTATCTTAGATCTATTGAATCAAAATCTGCATTTTTACAAGAATCCTGTCAAATCCCTAGTGATTCAGATGCACACTAAAGTGTGAGAAACTCTGGCTTAAATGATAGAGGATTTATTTTTAAACGTTGTTCTCAACCTTAGCTGCACATTAGACTCTCCTAGCAGCTTTGAGGAATTCTGCCACCGAGGCTACACCCCTTATTGATTAAATGAGAAACTCTGAGATTCAGGCTACATTTCATTTTTATTTTTTAGCAGTTCAGACAATTCCAATGTGAAGCTATAGTTGAGAACTTCTGCATTAAAAGTCTAGAAGTAAGTGGGATCTCAGGGTTGGCTGAATCACAGCTCAATAGCATTGTAATGAGTCCATACTCTTTCTATGTTTCTGCTTTACTATCTTCAGCACTGGCTTTAATTTATAATATACTTTCCTTCTTTCTCCTTCGTTTCCATCCCTCCCACTTGCTTCTTCTTTCATTTACGTTGTTTTTCCTGCCTCTCTGCTTTCCTGCCTTCCTTTTCTTCTTATGCACAAAGAAATATTGAACAAAATTGTCATATGGTATTAAAAAATGTTATTTCTAGGTATTTTGAGCAATTTTGGGGAGGCATAATGTTAAAATTTTATATAACCATATTACTTTTTACATATCTCAAAATTATTACTTTTTTAAAATGTAAGCTGAGTCCCCATAATGAAGCATATCCAGAACCACTCTCTTAGTCCAACACTCTCATCTTACAGGTGAGGAAACTGAGGCCCTAGAGTATATCATTAAGTCCAGCACTGAGGGGAGGGAAGAGGGTAAAGGGTCCTTGTACAGCTTTAGGTGGTCCAGAGCCACCAGCAATGCCCACTGTGTAGCTGTGTCTCCTACACCTTCACTAAGTGATCCTGCATAAAATTCTTCTAAGCATTTAGCGTCCACTGAGAAAAAGGAGTGGGAGGGAACCAGAGCAGGATTCAACCAAATAATTGGGGTGCTAGAGGCCCAGAGATCACTGAGAAGAAAAAGAGAGACTTCCTATTGAGGGCATCTTCAGTTGGTAACAGTTATCAAGACAGAAACCATGTAACTGAACTCACAAGTGACAGAGGACATTTGCTTTCCAGACCACGCAAAGTTGTGTAAGTGTGGACGTTGGGGTAGAGACTTGAATGAGGGGAAGAAGTAAAATTTAAGATGCATCTCAGCTAAATTATACCAAAGGGCTCAGAGTTTTTATTTGTTGATTTGTTCATTTGTATATTTTCATGGTGGAAAGGAATGCAAGCTTTTCTGTTAGAGAATGAACAGAATTGCTTCTTAAATTCACAGTTTACATCACTGATTTTGTGCTTTTTCAACATCATTTTATGTTTCAAATAATTGCAATTTTTTTTTCCTATGGAGTTGGGAACATGTGCAAGGCCCCATGAACTACTCTGACAGTATATTTTTAGTCACTCCAAATATTTTGTTATTATCTAAAACTACACTGCCCAAAATGTTAGCCAGAAGCCACATTTGGCTATTAAGCACTGAAATGTGTCTAGTCTGAAATTAGATGTGTTGTCAAATGTAAAATACATACTGTAGTTTGAAGACTTAGTGTGAAAAAGGAATAAAGTATCTCGTCAATCATTTCTTTTATATTGATTACATATAAAAATCATATTTAAAATGTACAGGTTAAAGAAAATATATTATTAAAATGAATTTTATCTATTTTTGCTTTTTAAGATATGACAACCAGAAAAATGTATCTTATATATGTGGCTTGCATTATATCTCTATTGAACAGCGCAGTGCTTTCCAAAGCTCAAGTCACTTCCCAAGAGCAATAGGCAACAACCAGTATTTTAGAAGGTGTGAGAGTTACTGTTCACCCTTCAGGGACTAATCTGTTACCACAGTGATTGAGATAAAGGCAGGAGCAGTGCTAACAGTAATAATATGAATGCTCATTAGTGTGAACTATTACTACTGCAACCAATCCAATGCTACAATTTTTGCTACCATTACAGCCACTACTAAAACCAAAACTCTGATTTTCAGAGTTCCAGATGCTGAGGCAAGCTCTTACTTACAAACATTATTTCTGATCCTTTGCAAGCAGACTAGGAATGTGTTATGGTCTAGATGTTTATGTTTCTACCCACGTTCCTATGTTGTAATCCTAACCCCCAAAATGATGGTACTAGGAGGTGGGGCCTTTGGGAGGTGAGCTGATCATGAAGATGGAGCCCTCATGAAGGGAATTAGTGCCCTTATAAAAGAGACCTCGGAGAACCAGCTAGTTCCTTCCATCATGTGAGAATTCAGGAGAAGTTGCCATTTATGAACTAGAAAGTGGGCTTTCACCAAACACTGAATCTACCAGTGTCTTGATCTTGCAGTTTCCAGTCTCCAGAACTGCGAGAAATCAATCTTTGATGTTGATAAGCTACATAGTTAGTGGTATTTTGCTATTGCAGCCTGAAGAGATTAAGACAATATGCATTTGTTTTTCTCACCATTAACAAAGGAAGAAACAGAGGATCAGAGAGACAGGTTACTTGCTGTAGATCACACTGGAACTAAATGACAAAACAGGAAACCAAACCCAGGTCTCCATTCTCTGCTCTTCTCACTCACTGAAGTCTCTGACATTTGGCTTTGGGCCATCCACAAGCCTCCCGTTGTTGAGAAGGGTTTGTCAGTGGGCAGTCTAATAAGCTAGCAGTGCTGAACATAAACTAATAAATGCATTTATTCTCTCAGTTAACAGCAGATATGGAGCCAAAGTAAACCAACTGAGCTTCTCCAGAGGATCTTCAAAGAAGAGGACAAATGCCAGATACTTTAGTCAAAGGGCCAGGCCCATGGAGTGGTAGATATTTTTTATCTAAGCACCTATAGGTGACCCTGAAATTCTACAAAGTCATCATCTGCTCTGCTTACAAAGAAATTTGATTCTGTAACCAACAATAAACCCAAACATTGGAATTCTACCTTTCTAAGTAAAGGGGGCATATGATTCTCTTTTCTTGGGCACATTTTCTCCAAAGTTTTGCCTCACTAACTCCTATTTCTCCTTTAGTTCTAAATTTAAAAGTTAACTCCTCAGAGAAGCCTTTTAATTCCTTTATCTAAAGATAAGCCCATGTGAGTTTCTCTTTCTCAGTTCCTTGTATATTTCATAGCAATTATTGCTGCCGTAATTGGTTTCTTTTCCCTTGTAAATTCTCTGGCTGTAAGTTAAGCTCCATGAGAGCTGGCTGTCATATCTGTATCCTTTAGCTTACTGCCTGAAATGTAGTAGTTGCTCAGTAAATATTTGTGGCATGAATATGTGATCCTAACGTATTTCTTTTCCTTTGACTTAAAAGAGTGACTACTAAGAAAATACCCCATCACAGTTTAATGTTAAATAACGGTCACAGATGCATCAAAAATAACTTGATGACTCTTTACCCCAGTGCTACTACCATAGGTGCAGGAGCACCTAGCTCTGCTACTTCCTATAAGTGTGACCTTGGGAAAATCATTTATCCTCTTTGAACCTCAGTTTTCTCACCTGTATGATGAAAGTAATAACATCAATTAAAAGGATTATCTGGATAATGCTCTTGAAGCATTTGCTAAATATTTTAGAGTTATGCAAAGTAATGAGTTCTAATTTCAAAATACTATATATCAAAAGGCAGAACTTGAAGATGTTCTTGTAACCCTGTGCTTAGATTGGTCCCCAGAAGCAGAGCCTAACGTAAGGATTTCTGTGAAAGCAATTTATTAGGAAGTATTCCTGGGAAAAAACAGTGGCAGAGTGGGGGTGTGAAACCAGAAGGAGGTCAAACGTGGATGCCATATTATGTACTATATCCTCCCAGAGGTAACTTAAGCCTATGTGGGGAGTTCTGGACACATCATGGCTCACACTTCAATGTTTTCTCAGTCAGGGGTGAGGGAGTGGGTGTATTTATAGCCCCGCACCCATCAGTCATTGGCTAAGGGCTGACCCAAGTGTGCATAAATTCCTAGGTACTTCTACTTCTGCTCTTCTGCAGTAGGCAAAGCCCTCTCAAGTAGCTCAAAGGCACTTGCTGACAAATAGCTACATGTGCTGGCTGTTGGGTGTGATCATTTTCTAAGAACTACTGTGTACAAAAATGGTAAAGGGATTAAGAAGAGCAGAAACATGAACAGAGCACACACCAAGAAATTCCTGTCTCAATGACAGACTCTTGTACTTGGCAGTAGAGTTCACCATTATGAGTTAAGATTGGATTTGAATGCACTACTACCTTGAATTTATGCAGCATTTCTCTTTTCTCTTTGAAGTGCTTCTATATGTAACTCATGCATAAGGATAGCTGAGAACAGACTTGGTTGGATCACGTGTGAACCATAAAAAAGTAAATTTTCAAGGGCAGTAGGTTAAATAAAGGAAAGAGGTTCACTGGTTTTACAACCACGAGTGGTTTCTATTTTTCAATAAGTCAAACCCCTTAGAAGACATGGCTGAATGGGCAAAAAACCCTCTTGGGGAAATTCATGCTTTTATAGTTTGATTTTCTTTGGGGTAAGAGGAAAATGCAAGCCACGGTTCAAAACTATCCATTTCATCGTGACCCTGAAAAAGTATGTAGGGTTTTGTGATGGAGAGGACAAGTGTTGCTTTCCACAGTCAACCCAAGCTGGAAACATACAGGCTTCTTTGCAGCACTGGTATGGTTTGTCTGTTTTTCTTTCCATCCACCAGAATGCTCCAACTTTAGTGACTGTCAATAGCTGACTGTTAGGGATGCTACTCTTAGCCTATGAAGTAAAAGTAGATTTTACATGCTTAAATAGTTGAAAAGAAGCCAAAAGAATTGTAATCTGTGTCCTGTGAAAATTATATGAGACTCAAATCTCAGTGTCAATATATGAGGTTTTATTGGAGCATAGCCACATCTGTTTGTTTATGTTTTGTCTATGGCTACTTCTGTACTATAACAGCACAACGGTATAATTGGGACAGATACCTAAGGCCCACAACGCCAAAAGTTTTACTGTTTAGCCCTTTACAGAAAAAGTTTCCTGATACCTGAGCCAGGGCAACTCATTTCCCTGAGCCTCATTTTCTTCATCTTCATGAAATGAGATAATAATGGTACCTACCTTCTAGGCAGACAGCTTAAGAGACAATGTAATACATGGGCAACAGCACAAACTTTGAAGCCAGTTGATCAAGATTTAAATTCTCTCTGTAATACCAGCAATTTGGGAGGGCATGGGCAGGTAGATCACTTGAGGTCAGGAGTTTAAGACCAGCCTGGCCAACATGGTGAAACTCCATCTCTACCAAAAATACAAAAATTAGCCAGGCGTGCTGGCACAGGCCTGTAGTCCCAGCTACTCAGGAGGCTGAGGCAGGAGAATCGCTGGAACCCAGGAGGTGGAGGCTGCAGTGAGCCTGGATGGCACCACTGCACTCCAGCCTGGGTGACAGAGCAAGACTCTGTCTCAAAAAAAAAAAAAAAAGATTCAAATTCTATCCCTGTCACTTACTAACTGGGTAACTTCAGCACATAACAATTTCTCTGTGCCTCAGTTGCTGCTTCTGTAAAATGGGGATAATGAGAGCCTCTACGTCATAGTCCTGAGTTTATTATATGTGACTCACTTGAAGCAGTAACTGGCATATATTAAATACTATGTGTTAACTATGTAAGTATTGCTACATTCACTGGGTTGTGGTGAGGAAACACATTCATGCTTATTAAAAAGAAAAAAGGTGAAATTATGGTTTTTTTTTATAACGCCCTGGTAGCTGCTCATTTCATAGTAAAGACCCTCAACATGACATAGGAAGAACAAGGACTCTAAAGCTAGACTGCCTGTATGCTAATCCTGGCTCCCTCCCTCACTAACCCTGTGATGGTGAGCATGTTACTTAACCTCTCTGGGCCTCAGTTTCATCATCTGCAAAATAAGGGTAATACGTAATACTAGCAATCGTCTCCTTAGGTTGTTGTGAGGATTACATGAATCTGAATGTATGTAGGGGAGTTGGAACCATGCCTAGCACAGAGTAGGTAAATGTTACTTGCCATTATGTAGTTCTGATTGCCATTAAAATAAATGCATAAATATGAAAAATGTTTATCCTATAGCCACCTAAAAATCACCTCTTACATCACTAACGATGTGTGTACCATTATTTGGGAAACACTGACCTAGCGGAAGGTGTTGTGCTGACAGATGGATGGCAGAAGTGTTTAGAGGAGAAGAGGAATTTCGTTTGTTTGTTTGTTTTTGAGGCAGAGTCTTGCTCTGTCTCCCAGGTTGTAGTGCAGTGGTGTGATCCTGGCTCACTGCAACCTCCGCCTCCTTAAGCCATTCTCCTGCCTTGGCCTCCTGAGTAGCTGGGACCACAGGTGTGTGCCACCATGCCTGGCTAATTTTTGTATTTTTTAGTAGAGACAGGGTTTCATCATATTGCC
>CAUYLG010065859.1:0-15553 GCA_963573385.1 Cacajao melanocephalus | reverse complement strand
AATCCACAGAATATACATTCTTCTCAGCACTGCATTGCACCTACTCTAAAATTGACCACATAATTGGAAGTAAATCACCCCTCAGCAAATGCAAAAGCCTGGAAATCATAACAAACAGTCTCTCAGACCACAGGACAATCAAATTAGAATTCAGAAGTAAGAAACTAACTCAGAACCACACAGCTTCATGGAAACTGAACAACTGGCTCCTGAATGTCAATTGGATAAACAATGGAATGAAGGCAGGAATAAAGATGTTCTTTGAAACCAATGAGAACAAAGACCCAATGTACCAGAATCTCTGGGACACATTTAAAGCAGTGTCTAGAGGGAAAATTTATAGCAATAAATGCCCACATGAGAAGCAAGGAAAGATCTAAAATCGACACTCTATCATCAAAATTGAAAGAGCTAGAGGAGCAAGATCAAAAAAACTCAAAAGCTAGTAGAAGACAAGAAATCACTAAGATCAGAGCAGAACTGAAGGAGATAGAGACACAAAATACCCTTCAAAAAATCAATAAATCCAGGAGCTGGTTTTTTGAAAAGATCAACAAAATAGACCACTAACCACATTAATAAAAAATAAAAGGGAGAAGAATCAAATAGATGAAATAAAAAACGATAAAGAGGATATCACCACTGATTCCACAGAAATACAAACCACCATCAGAGATTACTGCAAACAACTCTATGCACATAAACCAGTAAACCAGAAAGAAATGGATAAATTCCTGGACATTTGCACCCTCTCAAGCCTAAACCAGGAAGAAGTTGAAACCTTGAATAGACCGATAACAAGGGCTGAAGTTGAGGCAGCTATTAATAGCCTACCAACCAAAAAAAGTCCAGGTCCAGATGGGTTCACAGCTGAATTCCACCAGACGTACAAAGAGGAGGTGGTACCATTCCTTTTGAAACTATTCCAAACAATCCAAAAAGAAGGAATCATTGCTAAATCATTTTATGAGACCAACATCATCCTGATAACAAAACCCAGGAGAGACTCAACAAAAAAAGAAAATTTCAGGCCAATATCCATGATGAACATAGATGCAAAAATCTTCAATATAATACTGGCAAACTGACTGCAACAGCACATTAAAAATCTTATCCAACATGATCAAGTAGGCTTCATTCCAGGGATGCAAGGATGGTTCAATGTACGCAAGTCTATAAACATAATCCACCACATAAACAGAACCAAAGACAAAAACCACATGATTATCTCAATAGATGCAGAGAAGGCCTTTAACAAAATTCAACAGCACTTTATGCTAAAAACTCTCAACTCTCAATAAACTAGGTATCGAAGGAACATATCTCAAAACAACAAAAGCTATTTATGACAAACCTACAGCCAGTATCTTACCGAATGGGCAAAACCAGGAAGCATTCCCTTTGAAAGCCGGCACTAGACAAGGATGCCCTCTCTCACCACTCCTATTCAATATAGTATTGGAAGTTCTAGCCGGAGCAATTAGGCAAGAAAAAAAAAAATAAAGGGTATTCAATTAGGAAAAGTGGAAGTCAAATTTTCTCTATTTGCAGACGACATGATTGTATATTTAGAAGACCCTATCATCTCAGCCCAAAATCTCCTGAAACTGATAAGCAACTTCAGCAGTCTCAGGACACAAAATCGATGTGCAGAAATCACAAGCATTTCTATACACCAATAACAGACTAACAGAGAGCCAAATCATGAGCAAACTCCCATTCACAATTGCTACAAATAGAATAAAATACCGAGGAATACAACTAACAAAGGATGTAGAGGACCTCTTCAAGGAGAATTACAAACCACTGCTCAAGGAAATAAGAGAGGACACAGATGGAGAAACATTCCATACTCATGATTAGGAAGAATAAATATTGTGAAAATGGCCATACTGCCCAGAGTGATTTATAAATTCAATGCTATCCCCATCAAGCTACCAATGACCTTCTTCACAGAACTGGAAAAAACCATCTTAAAATTCATAGGGAACCAAAAGAGAGCCTGCATAACCAAGACAATCAATCGTAAGCAAAAAGAACAAAGCCGGAGGCATCACGCTACCTGATTTCAAACTATACTACAAGGCTACAGTAATCAAAACAGCATGGTACTAGTACCAAAACAGAGATATAGACCAATGGAACAGAACAGAGGTCCTGGAGGCAACGCCACACAGCTACAACCATCTGATCTTTGACAAACCTCACAAAAACAAGCAATGGGGAAAGGCTTCCCTGTTTAATAAATGGTGTTGGGAAAACTGGCTAGCAGTGTACAGAAAGCAAAAACT
The DNA here is from genome assembly GCA_963573385.1 of Cacajao melanocephalus. NCBI lineage: Eukaryota > Metazoa > Chordata > Mammalia > Primates > Pitheciidae > Cacajao > Cacajao melanocephalus. The sequence goes on along the minus strand of CAUYLG010065859.1, from coordinate 13,262 downwards.
GGACCCCTTCCTGACACTTTACACTAAAACTAACTCCAGATGGGTTAAAGACAAACATAAGACCTAACACCATAAAAACCCTAGAAGAAATCCTAGGCAAAACCATTGAGGACATAGGCATAGGCAAGGACTTCATGACTAAAACACCAAAAGCATTGGCAACAAAAGCCAAAATAGACAAATGGGACCTAGTTAAACTCCAGAGCTTCTGTACAGCAAAAGAAACAATCATTAGAGTGAACTGGCAACCAACAGAACGGAAAAAAATTTTTGCAATCTACCCATCTGACAAAGGGCTAATATCCAGAATCTATAAAGAACTAAAACAGATTTACAAGAAAAAAACAAACAAACCCATCCAAAAATGGGTGAAGGATATGAACAGACACTTTTCGAAAGAAGACATATATGAGGCCAACAAACAATGAAAAAATGGTCATCATCACTGTTTATTAGAGAAATGCAAATCAAAACCACATTGAGATACCATCTCATGCCAGTTAGAATGGTGATCATTAAAAAATCTAGAGACAACAGATGCTGGAGAGGATGTGGAGAAATAGGAACACTCTTACACTGGGAGTGTAAACTAGTTCAACCATTGTGGAAGACAGTGTGGTGCTTCCTCAAGGACCTAGAAATAGAAATTCCATTTAACCCAGCAATCCCATTACTGGGTATATACCCAAAGGATTATAAATAGTTCTATTATAAAGACACATGCACACGTATGTTCATAGTGGCACTGTTTATAATAGCAAAGACCTGTAAACAACCCAAATGCCCATCGATGACAGACTGGACAAGGAAAATGTGGCGTATATACACCATGGAATACTATGCAGCCACAAAAAAATGATGAGTTTGTGTGCTTTGTAGGGACATGGATGAATCTGGAAACCATAATTCTCAGCAAACTGACACAAGAACAGAAAATGAAACACTGCATGTTCTCACTCATACGTGGGTGTTGAACAATGAGAACACATGGACGCAGGGAGGTGAGCATCATACACTGGGGTCTGTTGGGCAGGGCCAAGGGAGAGACAGCAGTGGGGGTGGGGAGGTCGGGGAGGGATAACATGGGGAGAAATGCCAGATGTAGGTGACGGGGGGATGGAGGCAGCAAACCACATTGCCACGTGTATACCTATGCAACAATACTGCATGATCTGGACATGTACCCCAGAACCTAAATTACAAAAAAAAAAAATTGGAAAAGTATGGTACAAGGCAACTGGCAGCCACATATACTCAAGGTACAAGAATATTTATTAAAACACTGAGTGGCACTGAGGAACTTTGTTGACCTCATAAAACTAATTAAATAATTCTTTGATGCTTAAAAGTAATTTATAGTTTATAATCAGAGTAAAGGGTTGCATAAACAAGGTGATATGAGAGGTGATAAAATAAAATATATTCTTAGTAGCATCTTCTGAAGTGGCCATTTTGCACATAAATCCTAGAATCCCTATGTTTGGGAAAAGAAATGGTATTTTAATTGTGGCTGAGACTTTTTAATATGACTAAGAAGGGATTTTAGATAAAAATTTATATCACAATATATCTCATACTCATTTTTATTCTTCCAACTGTTCCTAAAACATCTCAGTGGTGACTACAGGCCCCCACACTTTCACTATGAGTCAGCGAAAACATCCTATTGGGGATGGCTCTGCTTAATGCTCCAGCCATGTTGGGTGTCACAGCTGATCAGCCCCTGGGCTTACTTTTCTGGGCATCCCAGAAGACTAGTCAAGAGGCAGAAACTTTTCTATATTAATGATTCTGCCAGTTACAGGGAAATGGCCAAGTCCAGAGGGGAAGTGGGGAAGGATTATATGTTGGAGCTTAGTTCCAGAGGCTTTACTGTTGTAGCACATGGACTTTTCTGTTCCTGCCAAGGCAACATCTGGAAAAAGCCCAACTACTGAAGCTGGCCTGAAGCATTTTGGATAAGTACAGAAACAAGACAGTGGCTAGTGAATACTCATAATTTCTAGAGACATTCAAAGAAGGAAGGTGGGTGATAAAGAACAGGGATGCTTGTATACAAGTGTTTGAATGTCACACAGATTCAATCATCTCTAGTCAACCTCTACTTTGGCCACACTTCCAATTGGGAACAGTGGCCCTGTGTAGAATTGAGGAGACCTGGGTTCTATCCCTGACTTTTTCACCAAACATTTGTGTGTACTCTGGATCTTTTTATGGCTAGTCGCTCGCCATTCAGATTTCAGTTTTTAATGTCACCTTCTTGGAGAGTCTTTCCCTGCCGCTCGACCTAATGTTGCCCTTTGAAAGCTCTTTCTAGTCCGTTAGCTTGTTTGGCTTCCTTTGCAATTTTATTGAGATGTAAAAGCATTTATTTATTTGTTTGTTTGTTGTCTATCTCTTCCTTTAGATTGTAAAGTCCAAGAGAATAGAGTCTTCATCAGTCTTGTTTACTCCTTTACTCCTAGTGCCTATTGCGCTGCCTGGCACAACTCAAGGACCCAATGAATATTTGTTGAATGAATGAATGTACGTATGCTCACAGACAATGCATTTAACTTTCTGTAGCTTAGATTGATCATCTATAAAATTAATAGAAACCACTGGATTATTTCCAAGATTAGCATGATAAAAAAGGATAAATTCTTAAATCCCTTGAAAAAAACCTTCATAATACTTAAGTGCATGACACTATGTTTAGAAAAATCAACATGGGTAAAACAATAGCATTCAAATGTTGCAGACTTCTGCTTGAATGTCAGTCCTGCCATGCACCCAGCTATGAGCCCTCGAGCAAGGCAGTGGTATTTTCTATGTTTCAGTTGCTGGTTTGAAAGATGGTGGTGATTATAACAGTTACTTCTTAAGGTTGTTAGGATGATTAAATAAAATTATTTATGACAATTGCCCAATATAATGTGTGGCACCTATGAGGTACTTCATTAATGGTAGCAATTTCTACATTCAGGATAAAATATAAGATTTTAACAACCAGTATTATACACTGTGGAAATATCAGTTTTCAAAGCGGCCATAAAGGTCCCTGTAATAGAATACCAACCAAAAACAGGCAATCACAGCCTCAGAGGGGCAGGGGCACCCAAAATTTCCAGAGGCGAATCTAATTCTATATTCCACAGTCTGACCAGGAGCCCAGAAGAAGATGGAGGCCAGTGTTATGAAATCCAAAGTGGGCTGGCAGATACCAGAGCAACAGCCAGGAAGGAAAGAACTCAAGAGCAGTAATTTAACAATTTTCATAGAAAGTTTTCTAAAGGTGATTTGGCTCTCAGTAATCCTCTCTGAGTATCTGCTCTGAATATGTTTATAGTTTACAAAGCATTTTTACAGAGACTTTCATTGGCTCTTTGCAGCAAACCTGTGAGATTAGAGGGCAAGTGTTATTATTCTTATTTTACAGATGAAGGTCCTATGACTCAGAAAGAATTTACTAAGCACTATAGAGCTCAAATAGTATATATCAGAACTCAAACTTAGGTGTTCTGACTCTAAATCCAATGATATAAAACCTTTTTGCAGTGCTATAGTTTGTCCTTCACTATCCCACCTTCTAACAGAAAAAAACAATATTAAAATAAAGTACAGTCAGACATTGGCAATTTCCTTGATTAAGAGAAAGAGTAGACACGACCTTAAGCAGAATTCATGATTGCTATTTCTTAGAAAAGCATGGGCGAAACAGCCTTCTGTGTTCTAGTGAGGAGAAGGGTTTCATAGTTCTAAGAGAAGGGAAGTTGGAGGTTGTGATCCCTGGTGGGAGGAATATTGTAGTCAGGGCACTCCACAACCCACTCTGGGCAACTGTGGGAAATTTTTATCCGGATACTTTGCTAAGTGCTTTAAACAAATTATCTCATTTCATCTTCACAGTAAATAAATGAAATAGGAAATTCTTGGTACTCTCATCTTGCAGATGTGGAAACTGAAACTCACACAGTTTGCCATTCACTCAAGGTTACACAGCTATTAAGTTAGAAACGGATTCTAACCCACATATGGTTGACATTGGAGCTTGTTCTTTTACTTCTGTGCTATAGTATTTGATATTGCCCCTCAACCTACCCCTTGCTTCCCACCAACCAATATGAAATATGATAATTAAGGACTAACAAGTTTCTAGGGTCCTTCCTATGTGTAATATTTGTGTCCTTGACTTTATGTTCTGGCTGGGAATTAGCTGAGGACAGGTTCAATGTTGGGAAGAAGGAGAGTGTGGAAAGAGAAAGATAATTAGAATTCATTGAGTACCTGCTCTTCTTCTCACGCCATGCTAGACATTTTACATACACCCACCACCACCTTCAATCCTCACAACCAGTCTTATAAAATAGGTGTTTTATCCCTGTTTACAGAGAAGACTCAGAGAGGTTAAGGTAGCAGCCTAGGTTGCAGAGATAGTAAGGGGCAAAGGTAAGATTCTGATCCATTCTTCTGACTCCAAAGTTTATCCTCATGCTTTTAAACCTTGTAGCCAATAGGCTGGAGGGTGGCAAGAGAAGAGTGAGCCGGATGCTGCAGCATTTGCATAGTCAATACATATGACGTGTCATGGCCTGGAGAATAAGGCCCAGCCCCCAAAGATCTCTCTTTAAAGGCTTGAGCTCTATGTGTCTCACCATTGTGATGCATTGTGAATTCTTCCTCATAGACGTCACTGATGATCCTCAGCTTCATTCCACTGCATTCCACTTCATTCTCTGCCCTCTTCCTCCCAATCTATGTAGCCATGGTGATGGGAAACCTGGGCCTCCTTGCCTTCATTGTTTTCAGTCCCCAATTCCTCATCCCCCTATGTATCTTTCTCAGCAACCTGTCCTTTGTTGACTTCTGTTATTCTTCAGTAACAGTCCTAAAAATGTCAATGGGGTTCTTTTCTGATTGCCAAATCATCTTCTCTGGTTGCATGGCCCAGTTAAGCTGCTCTTAAAATCTTTGCTAACACTGAGTTCATCCTCCTGGCCTCAATGGTCTATGACCACTAACAAGCCATCTGCAATCGTCTGCTCTACCATATCACCATGTCCCCAAAGCTCTGCTTGCAGCTGGTGGCCACCAGCTATGCAACAGGCCTGATGAAGATGATGCTTCTCAGTAGCACGATCTTTCATCTGATCTGCTGTAGGACCGTGCCATCATTCATTACTTCTGTGATTTCCTCCCCAACCCAGGCTTTAAAAACTCTCCTGCCCTGACACGCAAGGCCATCAACTTCTTATCTTTGCCTTTAGCAGCTTTAATGTGTCTGTGTCCTTGGCAATCATCCTTGTCTCCATTTAATCATGAAAATCCCCTGGGTTGAGGCAAACACAAGACATTTTCCGCTTGTGCTTCCCACCTGACAGCAGTCAGCCTGTACTATGGAACCATAGTGTTCCTTCACCTGCACCCATCCTCTAAGTGTTCACCAGGCAGGGATATGCTGGTCTCGCAGTGCCTATTCCCGTGCTCAACCCCATGTTCCAAAGTCTGAGGAACATGGATGTGAAAAACACATTTGGGACATCCTCATGAAGGTTTACAATTCCTCTCCTTTCCCATGCCCAGGTCCCCATGATGTCCAAAGCAGTAAAGGAGGGGAAGAGAGTGGAAAGAGATGGAGATGGATATTTTGGTAGCCAAATGTGTCTCAGACATTATTCTAGGAATTTTAAACAGGTTGTACCTTAAGTTTTCTTCACAACTCTAGAAGTCCGGAGTGAATGTCTTCACATTAGAGATGGGGAAACTGAGACCCCAAAAGATTTAGTGATTTGCCCGAGGTCACACGACTTCTTTGTAGTAGAATTTGGATTTCAATTCCGGACTATTTGACTCTGTAACTCCCATTATACTACATATCCCTGTTTCAGTGTAAAGGAAAATGCCACCCTCTCTCCATACTCTTGGAGTCCATGATTTCCACGTTTTCCCCTCTCTGAGAAATTTGCCTGTAGTAGGTTTAATGCATCTGTGTCCCTGACTATCATCCTGGTCTCTTTTTAATCATGAGAATTAACAGTCCATACTCTCAAATTATAATAAATTCAGCTTCTAAAGACCCACTCCCTTTTCCTACAGTTGGTTCCTACATATGGCTTTAGATCATGCCTAATCAGGCCACAGAATAAATTGAGCACCTATTGTATACAAAACCCTACACCAGAGGCAAGGTTGGAGAGGGATCAGAAAGAAGAAAGCTGCTGTGGTCATTACCTTTTGTCAACTTCCAACCCATTTAGGGAAGAGAGAATATCCCACCCAAAAGAAAGCTGAACTATGACTTTTTATTTAATTTGACATTGATTTAATGCTTTTTATGTGCTAAATGCTAAATCAGTTATCTCATTCCCTCCTGTCAAGAACTCTGTGAGGTAGTTTCTATTATTGTTTCCATTTTGGCAAATGAGAATGCTATATATAATCAGGAAGGGTTAAGTAGCTCACTTGAGGTCACACAGCTAGTGAATGGTGAATACAGGATTTGAATCCAGATCTGTTTGTCCAAAGTGCTCATGTTCTTTCCACGCTAGTGCATCACCTCCTGGATTACTGAAGTGCCAACCAACAAGCACCTCCTGGATTTAAACTGTGGGGCTGGGACTCATGAGAAAGGAAGCAGTATGGATTGGGTTTATTAAGAGAGTACCTATGAATAGATAGGTGGCTTGAATAAAATCTAGAAAAACTGAGGAGGGATCATCTTGGAGATGAGTAGTGAAGAGTATAAGGCGAACTAGGAATCATAGGCTAAGATAGACGGATTTAGATGCCGAGAGGCCTGGTTTGTCTAGAGCAGGGTGGAAGGCATATTTAGAAGTAAAAGATACTGAGGAAATGAGGAGATGATATCTACAGTAACTTTCTTTATAGACCTCGCTATTCACCACCATTTGTGAAAAAGTTCTAAATTGGTCCCTAGTTTCCCTAGTTTGACCCAAGATGGCTTTGAGTGTATGGCTGCTTAGAGTTGTGGTAAGAGTAACACATTTTGCAGAATAAGACCCATGGCTTTACTCTGTTCTCTGTATGCAGTCCAGACTTTTCAGATTGACCAGATGACCAGCAAATTTGAGCCCTTGGTCACAGGGGCCATCAGGAAATTACTTCCTGAGTCAAAATTCTTGCCAGGGTATGTTTGGGCAGGATTTAAGCAAGCGTTGCTAGGTAAAGTAACTTCGAGTCTAAAGGCAGCCAGACTTAGTTGGCTAAGGTACCTCTAGCCCCACTACTGAATGATCTTGCTTCCTGCTGCTGCCTTCCTTGTTAGGAATTACCCTGTCCAAGAGCAGGCTTTTCTCTATTTTATCACTTGCCTGGACTATTGCAATAGCCTCCTAAGTAGTCTCACTGCCTCCAGACTTGTTCCTTATTGATTTATTCTCCACACTGCTGCCTTATGAATATTCTAAATACTCTTTTCTTGGAACTTTAGGACCAATGATTACAGCATGCAATCATTTTATATGCCTACTGTGTTTTATTCTATTCCACTTTTCTTATACCCTTATTTTGCCTACTTTACTAGATTTTATGCCTTGAATGAAGGACCAAAGTGTCTCAGACCTGTGTAATAGGTCTTAGTTGCCTGGAACCAAGTTGCCATTCACTACATGGTATTCATAATAAGAATGATTGACTTTGCAAGTACTGTGACTATGTACTTGAAGCTACTTCACTATCATATTAATAGCATTTTAATCAAACTTTGATGAGATAGAAATTAATAAAAATATCAAAAATAATTTTTAATCAGAAAACTTCCGTATATTTGGACAAAAACTCTTCTAAACAAAATAAAAAGGTAATGGAAATTATAAACAAATATTACCTAATGACATATACTGTATTGTAGGGTGTAAGCAATGTCATATTTATAAGAAAATATGATGCATGAAATATGAAACAACATAATTAAATATTCATATGCTGAACATTTAACTCAAGAATTTAGAATAACAACCAGGAATTCAACCAGAAGAAAGTTGAAGAAAGGAAATAAATACCAAAACAGAAATTAATGAAATATAAAACATAAATAAAAATGTTTTAAAAGGCCAAAGCATCATTTTTTTCCTTTTTCTTAAATTTATTTTATTTTTTTAAAAAGTTTACATTCAGAGGGTACATGTTCAAGTTTGTTACATGGGTATATTGTGTGATGCTGAGGTTTAGACTTCCGTTGATCCCATCACCCAAGTAGTGAACATAGTACCTAACAGACAGTTTTTCAACCCTTCCCCTCCTTCCTCCCCCGCCACTTTTGGAATCCCTAGTGTCTCTTGTTTCCATCTTTATATCTGTGTCCACCCAATGTTTAGCTCCCATTTATAAGTGAGAACATGTGGAATTTAATTTTCCCTTTCTGTGTTAATTCACTTAGGATAATGGCCTCTAGCTGCGTCCATGTTGCTGCAAATAACATGATTTCATTCTTTTTTTAATGGCCACATAGTATTCCATGGTGTTACATTTTCTTTATTTGATCCATCAGTGACGGGCATCTAGGTTGATTCCATGTCTTTGCTATTGTGAATAGTACCATGATAAATGTGAGTGCACATGTATTTTGGGTAGAATAATTTAGTTTCCTTTGGGAATATACCTAGTAGTGGGATTACTGTGTTGAATGGTAATTCTATTTTTGATTCCTTGAGAAACCTCCAGACTGCTTTCCACAGGGGCTGAACTAACTTGCATTCCTATAAGCATTCCCTTTTCTCTGCAACCTCACCAAAATCTGTAATTTTTGACATTTGATAATGACCATTCCGACTGATGTGAGATGGTATCTCATCGTGATTTTGATTTGCATCTCACTGATGATTAGTGATGTTGATCATTTTTTCATATGTTTACTGCCTACTCATATGCCTTCTTTTGAGAAGTGTCTGTTCATGTTCTGTGCCCACTTTTTAATGGGGTTATTTGCAAAACCTAATTTTTAAAAGGTTAATAAAATAGTCAATACTCTGATAAGACTGTATAAGTAAAAAAGAATCTAGACCAGAATAATCATTATTAGCAATAAAAATGGGGACATTACTAAATACATATTTCAAATTTTTAAAATAATAAGTATGCTATGAAATATTTTATGCTGATAAGTATATAAACTTTGATCAAATAGACAATTTTGTAGAAATTAAAAATTGTCAAAATTTTATTCAAGAGGAAATTTAAAAGATGGGCCATTAAACACTGAAGAAATTCAATTGGTAGCCAACCCCTCTACAAACTTAGTCACTGGTTCCATATGGTTTTGCAGGCAAGTTTTATCAAACTTTCAAAGAATAGGTAATCTTTATATTATGTAAAATATTCCAGAGAACAGAAAAAAAGGAAAAGGTTCCCAGCTCATTTTATGAGGCTAGTGAAATCTTGATAACAAAACCAGTGAAACTTGTTAGAAAGATGAAAAAGTATACACCAATATAATTCTTCATAAAAAGTTTTTAAAAGTCCTAATTAAAATATTAGTGAATTAAACTCAGCAAATCTACAAAAAAAAAATTCGGTATGACCAAATGAGCTTGATTCCAAGAATTAAAGGATAGTCTAACATTAGAAAATTTATTACAAGTCACTACTTAAGCTAATTAAAGAGAAAGTGATGCATGCTGAACTCAACAGATACAGAAAAATAAATAAATGAAATTCAACACTTCTCTATTGTAAAAAAGTCTAAACAAATCAAGAATAGAGGGAAGCATTTAATCTGACAAAGGATATATACAAAATATCTACAATAAACATTATAATTAATGTAGAAACTTAAAAAGCATTTTCATTAGAGTCACAAGCAAGATGAGATATCTACTCTCAAAATTGCTATTTAAAATTTTATCCATGAGATCATTGTCAATTCATTAAGACAAGAAGCAGAAATAGACTTAAGCACTGGAAAGGACGAGAGTGTCATTATTCATGGATTATTTGGTTGACTACATAGAAAGCTATAAAGAGTTTTCAGAAAAACTATTTTAACTGTTAAGAAAGTCCATCAATATTAATGCGTGTAAGATATGTTTTAAAAATCAATAATATTCTTAAACAGTAGAAAAGCAATTAAAAAATAAAACTTTTAGAAAGTTACTATTCACAAGCTAAAAAGAAAATAAATACCCTATAATATCAAGTGTCATTCAAGATAAGGGAAAATTGCAAGAATTTGCATACCCTGCTGTGGGGATGCAAAATGGCACAGTCATTTTGTAAAAGCAATAGACAATTTCTTATAAAGTTAAACATACGCTTACTATATAACTCAGCAATCCCACTTTCAGGAATTTACCCACGAGATATGAAAGCATGTCCATGTACAGACTTCGCAGGTTAATGTTCAAAGTAGCTTTGTTCATTATAGCCAAAATCTGCAAACAACCATGAGCTAGTGAATGGATCAACAAACGTGGGTACATCCATACAATAGAATATTACTCAGCAATAAAAAAAGAAACTGCTGATACAAACATAAACATAGATCTCAAAAACATTGTGCTATGCCAAAGATGACAGGCACAAAGGACTATATGTCATAAAGCTTAATTTATATGAAATTTAGAAAAAGGCAAACTATTGTGACAGGAAACATAAAAGTGATTGCCAAGGACTCGGTGGGAAAAGAGACTAACATCAAGGAGAATGAGGAAACTTTTTGGAGCAGTGGAAATGTTCTGCATCTTCATCGCAGTGACTATTACACAATTGTATACATTTGTCAAAACTCATAAAATCAATTGTTTGTAAAGTATACTCCAATAAAGCTAGTTAAAATAAAGCTACCATTCACAATAACAAGCAGCACTATCAAGTACATAAGTGTAACAAATGATGCCCATAATATTTATGGAAAATATTGTGTGCATTACTGAAGGACGTTAAAGAAGACCTTAATTAAGGGAGATACATACCATTTTCAAATATAGGAATACTCTACGTAAAGATGTCCAATGTCTCAAAAACTAATCTATAAATTGAATGCAATTTCAGACATAATTGCAAATGAGGTTTAACAAGCTGATCCTAAAATTCATATGAGTAACTAAAGGACCAAGAATATCCAAGACAATTATAAAGAAGGACAAGTAGGAAGGAAGGACTTATCCTACAGCTATCAAGTCTTAGAAAACTATAATAATTGAAACAGAATAGTATTTATGCAGAAAGAGACAATTAGATGATGGGAGAAAAGAAAGACTTAGACACAAATCAGAGAATACAATGAACCTTGGTATATGACAGAATTGGCATTGCAAATCATAGGAGAAATGGATGGATTATTCAATAAATGGGGTAAGAATGATTGTTTATTCATATCAGAAAAAATACAATTAGATTTCTATACTACATCACACGTAGAAATCAATTTCAGATGAATTTTAAAACTAAATGTTAAAAACAGCTTTTAAATTTTAAAACACACTTAGAATAATATGATCTCAGGATAGGAAAGGATTTCTTGAATAAGTCACAAAAAGCACAAACTGTAAATTACTGATTAATTAGAGCATTTCGATGGGGGAAATAAAACCTCTGTCTTTCTGTATTATAAGATAAAGATAATAGACAAGTGACAGACTTAGAGAAGACATTTATAACAAATATATAACAAACAAATCAATACAGATGACATAAAATACTCCACTTAGTAAAAAACAACCAATCTAAATTAACAGTGGGCAAAATATTAATGAACAATGCACAGAAGAGAAAATCTTAATGGCTAGTAAATAGATAAAAACATGCTTATCTTCACAAATGATCAAAGAAATGCAAATTAAATTAGCATAGTGATACTGTTCCATAGACATCAGATTGCCCCAAATAAAAACATCTGCTAATAAATACCACACGCCAACAAGAATGCGAGGGAACAGGAATTGTTATACACCACTTGTGGGAATGTGAGTTTATACATCCACTTTACAGAATTTGGCAGTACTTGGTGAAGCTGAAAATATGTATATACTCAGAGCCAGCAATTTAACTCCTAGGTACCTTAAAGAAATACTGGGAACAAGTTCAAGGACATTCATTACTATACTTGTACTGGCTAAAATATGTTAACATAAAAAGTCTATAATTTTCTACCTCCAAATTTTTTTCATGTTTTCAATTTATTTTCTCTTTCAATTTATAAGAATATCCCACACTTCTATTAATCCATCCAGTGCAACCTCAAAGCAAAGATCTGAGAAAAATAATTACACTTGTAGGACTCTTATTTTTAGCATGTAAGCTATAAGGAAAAACAAACAAACCACCAGTATTCAGTATGATGAGGAGCAGGGTAAATCAACAATGAGTGAATGAGAACTGTATGTAACAAAAGGGCCTAAAATCAAAATGTGAAATAGAAAAACAAAGCAAGTTGCAAAAAACTATGATTTCATTTGTGCAAAATTTAAAACAGATGTAATATTATCACATATTATTTATGTACAGTCATATGTAACAGAAGGATAAAAAACATGAACATAGAAGACACATACCATCTTTTAAGGTAGTGGTTGCCCCTCAAGCTCAGAAGATATGAGATTAGGGGTGAAAGGAAATTTTACTATACCTATAATGTTTTATTTCTCAGAAAACAAGTTCTGAGCTAAAAATAAATAAATAAATAATGCCTCATCCATATGCTAGAACACTGTGCAATTGTTAAAATGTATGAGGTTGATCTCTATGTGCAGACACAGAAAAATCACAGATATATTAAATGAAAAAGCTCCATAAAATTAGTTATGTATAGATGATCACTTTTGTGTAAATATGGAAAAATATAAATGTATATAAATGTTGGCATAAGCACACAAAATTTCTTAAAGCATCTACAACAAACAGTTTTTAGTACTTGCCTCTAGAGAGACGAGAGGTCTGGGATTGAAGGGAGGCTTAGTTACACTGTTTTAATTACTCACCATGTGCAAATTATGTATTGTTCATTAAACTTAGTTTTTAAAAAATTCATGAGCTTAAAATCAAAGACATGCCCAGCTAATTCTTGTATTTTTAGTAGAAATGGGGTTTCACCATTAAAAAAAAAAATCAAAGACGACACCTTGTGTGATCTTTAGGTTAGTATTATTAGCGTATGGAGGATTACATGACATTTGTTGGATTTTCTTTTTTTTTATTTTTATTTTTTTTTATTTTTTGAAAGAAAGAAAAAGAGAGGAAAGAAAGTGAGAGTGAAAGAAAGAAAGAAAAAGAATGTATGAGAGAAAGAAAGAGGAAGAAAAAGAGGGAGAGAGAACAGGATTCTTGTT